>LQRL01040809.1:1870-14749 GCA_001703475.1 Hydroides elegans
TTTTGATCAATAATTGACAGTATATCCTTGGCGCTCAAGTTCATTCAGGCTTTGACCTCCTCGGTCACATTGACTGAAGCAAAATAGGCAAACAAATTGAAATGATGGAAAAAACGGTGTATTAGGTAGATGATCGTCTAGATATAGTATGTAAGATTTTCAATCATATATTGGCATATTTTAGCACATCTGTAGAACCAAGAACAACGTGAATAAATAAAACAAAATTTGGCTGTTGTGTTCTATAAGATGCCATGGAGTCAAAGTAGGTGGGTGCTTGTGTAGATATAAAAGTTGCATAGATGTCGTCGCTTTTAATTTTATCAGAAGCCAGAGTTGGAACATAAACCAAAATCTTACTCGGCTCAAGCGACCTAGATTGGTTGAATCTCCTCAGGTAATTGATTTCCCCCCTTCCCCCCCCCCCTTGTTCTGAATATAATTTCAGTCGATTTTAAACAATATACATGAATACAATGCAAGTGACCTTTGCCCATCTGCTTTGCATTGCCTACAAAGCACGTATGCATTATTGAAAGACCTTTAAACAGCTCGGTTACTCTTTTGTTATTGAGGAACCTGGGTGTGTAACTTAAATGAATTGGGTCATTCGTGGATCTGGGCTCGAAAAAAAAGTATTCTAGGTAAGGATGGAAAGATAATATTCCCCTCTCTCGTCTTGAGATTCATTTTCTCAGATCCGCTATGTTTGTTCTGGGAAACAAATTATTGCTGGAAAATGTCCACGAGATAGAAGCATTCATCACCTGTGTTCGAGACAAGTTTTCTCATTCTAAACTTAAGCTTAATGAAAAATAGCTTTTATAATTTTAAAAATGATACAGAAAAAAATCATATACATTTTCTTTCTGAAAAAGAAAACACATATTTTTTTCTCTTAATTGTCAAATATAGAAGGAAAAATTACTATCAAGAAAGAAACCAATGTACTCGACACATATTTAGTTACAACCTTTAACTCTTGCTTTGTTTTGAAGCCTTGGGCCCTGTGTTCCAGGTGTATGACCCTTTGCCGCTTCCTTCTTTCTACCACACACAGAGTTTGATGCCTATTGGTTTAGTAATGAATATTGAATGCTCGTTAATACTGATTAATTAATTTGTATATTTGCAATTTGCTGAGTAGATCTAGGTGTTAGCATATCGGTTTTTGCAAACATATATGTTTTTGTATTGGTGATCTTTTTCTATGCCAGAAAAAATATCTAATGTCATAAATGGTTGATTCTGCATTTTACTCTTTTGTTTCTTTTGCAATTTTGGTTTATTCAGTTTTTTTTTTCACTTTAATTTTAAGTTTCATTCAGTTGCCGAAATATTACTCTCCTGTCTTCACTCCAACTTTTTCTCCTTTTTTCTCATTCTCCGAGCCAGTGCTTTGAAAAGTGATAAAGCAACTGCGCAAAGTAAAGTTCACTCATTTTAAGCTCATCTGAAAGGTCAATTATACAAAAAGAAATGTATACATTTTCACACCTCTTCTCCTAATTTTTACATCTAGGTTAAGACCCATCCCTTGTTAGTGCAAATGTCATGTTTTCTATGCATTACTATACAGCCAATTTCTCTTATACACAATGTAATCCAGGTTCCAGAGATTGAGATGGTCGGATATTCAATGGAACAATTAGTGTAAATGCATCCCAATAGCATTTAGGTTTAAGGTGAATTTATTTAAGGAACGATCACTGTATAAATTGCCTAACCGTCCAGGGAGTTTCCAGATTAGCTACGCAGAATCATGTACAGTAACCCCTCGTTAATTCATCCCCGGTTAATTCGTTCCCCCGGTTAATTCGAACTGTTTTTCCCGGTCCCGATTTTGGGACCAATGTATTCTTATGGGAAAGTTCGAATTAACGAGGACCCTGATAATTCGAACTCATTTTGAGCCAAAAATTGGTCAAATTCCAGGTTTATATTGGTCTTTTACGTAGAGTTTACATATGTTTTATGACATATGGTCGAACTAAAGATACTTTCTTGAGTAAGGACTTTCACCTAATGTCGTTAGACCACACATTAAGACATTCACCTGTTCTTTCTACTGCTCTTTTTACAAAAGATGATACGCTAATAGTTTGTCCATGGAGTGGTAATCCTAAGCGATACCACTCCCCTTATTGATTAAGTGAACTTTTTGACAATAAACTTATTAAACAAAGGGATGATAAAACCATGGACTGAATGAACAATGGGATGGGTTTTCGAACTGATTTGAAGCACAATGGAATGAATGAACAATTGGGTGGGTTTTCATACTGGTTCTAATTGAAGCACACAGGTTGAAAGGGACACTTTTAGGTTGACATAGAGCCGCAATCTATTATTGATTATCTTGATGATGTGAAAAAATTAAACGACGCTGAAAATCCTTCGTAAGTCAGTTAATTTACACAAGAGAGCAACTATGGTTCCTTTAGAAACAGCGATATTATACACTGGATATAAACATAAAGAATTGATTGATATTTTTTTTAAGTACCAAAAAACAAGTTTATTGCTGAATTTGATAATTGAAAATTTACCCTAACGACATTGATAAAACATATGCTAATAAAAATGCTTATAGCAACGGATATGAACTGGGTTGCAAATATACACAATAATTAATGAGTATGTTGTCGGTGATAAGCATAATATTTTCAAAATTAAATGATTAATGCCGAAGAATTCGTTAAAAACTTATTTAAATGCAGCATGGATTCTAACCAACCAAGTACATAGCCTATAAAAGTCTGTTTAACTTGACAATATTGATATAAAGCTGCCTAACACCTTATAACTTATCCACCATTCAATGGTAAATTAATAAACATCTCGACTTCCGGTCCCCGGTTAATTCGAACCCCGGTTAATTCGAACCGATTTCGCCGGTCTCGAGTAGTTCGAATTAACGAGGGGCTACTGTATCACATTCATTCAAGTATTTGGAAGGTCGTGGAAGTTTTAATGGAAAGGAGTTACAAGGGAAATTCAAGGCAAATTAAGGGATCATATTCCCATTATAAATCATATTTTTATTTATATTTTTTTTTAGAAATTGTATTTCAAAGTATGATTTCAACGAAATCAAGGTAATTAAAAGTTACACGACCATCTTATAACGGCTAAAGATATTCCTAGGTCATTTCTATACTATTTCCATTCGTTTATTTCATTGCATCTCACCCCTTAACAAAACTGGACTAAATAGCTGGGATGGACTTAAATGTACTAAGAATAAACTTGAAATTCAGTCATCAAATATTATTGTAAACGCGGAATAGATAAATTTTGTCTACGATTTTAGCGATTGTTTCGTCGCTGTGTCTGCCTATACATAGATAACAAATGCATTATTCTACTTGTGTAACGGACGAGCGAATTTGAGTATCATAAAAGTGCGTTAGACATTTATCTGCGTTCCGATGATATACGTTGTTTAGCTGTGTTTGTATGTAACGGTTTATGATTATGGTTACTCCGTCCGTTTCTCGTAAATTTTATCAGCAATGCGATAGACAAGAAGATAGACCTCGCGGTATGTGTGTTTCCTCGTTTCTCTAATTATAAAGGCGTGAACTCGTACTTTTATGTGTACACGTTACATCGTTCCTTTGCCCTTGATATTTCCAAATCCAGATTTCTCCGTTTATTTTTGGTGCCATAATTCTATAGCTGTCTAGCCATAAATATAACAATATAATCTGGATATAGAATCAAGGATACTCGACCGCCCTTGATAATCTAAAACAAAAGTAACAAAACAAAACAATAATTGAGTTAATCAGGGAGTATGGAGAGGTAACACAAACCTGGAAAAAGGGTTTCGTGACTTATTCCCCGAAAAAAAAACTCGTTGCTAATTGAAAGTTTATAGACTTCTGGGTAGTGCGTCGTCTTTGAAGTCCGATATTCTCGATATTTAACCCGCTGCTCTGCTCGCCAAGCGGGCCAATCATAACTGACAGCTAGGGTCGCCATTTTGTTAGTGTTGCCATGGTTATAGAGACTCCAGGTTAAAGCTGTTAAGCAGTGGATCCTGGATTGTATTTAGTTTGGGGCTTCGGTGCCAGTGAAGTGTAATTTCTGGGTGGATTTTGGCAGCAAGAGAAATTATTGGTTATAGTCGATTCAGGGATTCGCAATACAATATACTGGTAAGTAGCTAAATGGAACATTTGCGGATATCGGTCTTGTTCCATTTCAACATTTGTCATAAATGTTTGACTTAATCTAAATATCAAATTATGGTGATATCGAAAAAGCTTTTGCATATCATTCGTGTTTCGACCGTATTTATCTCCAGTTTTGCGAGCTTTCGGTCCAATAAATTATATATAAAATAGCAACTTAATCGAGAGGGTATATTTTTACTTTTTGTATCGTTTGGAGTGTTTGTTATGAAAGTTACTTATGGTATGCTTAATATCATGCAAAGAAATAATCAAAAATTGAAATAAACATATAAAATACGGGATTTCGTTTAAAGAACTATCCTAGCTTATAAAGATATAGTTACCGTACAATCCATTCCCATTCTTATTCTTCCAACATCGTTACCTAATTTACTCAAGACAGGTATCGCGTTAAAAAGCAAATCACTAATCGGCGCAAATTGATTTATTCAGTGAAAATGTATCTCAATAGAAACTAAATAGCGCAACAGTTGGAACTTGTTACGCCAAAGATGCTAAATTATTATAATTCTTTTTGGGGAAACGAAAACCAGAAGTCATTTGTAAATGTATAGAATATCTTTATGGTGTTGATTTCGCACAAATTATACAGTTTTTCTCTAGCGGGATAAGGTAAAAATTATCTGAAAATGAATCGATGGCTTTGCCCTATATACCTTTGTTATCATTTATCGTTAGATTAAAGGCTGGTTAACTATAAGATATACAACAAAGTCTGATTACGTTGTCTCGAATTCCATGCCTGCAGGACCCGAAAAGTTAAATACTTTTGTTCAGTTGCGTCACCAACATTTTACCACCTTTCCTAGTTTGCATAATTGGCAAATGAATTGACATTTTTTTAACACTGTTAAATTGATGAATGGGATGTTGCCTATCGGGCAATCTTTAAATTCTGAAATTCTGCCTAGATATGTTGCCGATCGAAAAATTCGTTTATAATAGTTTATAATAGTCTATAATTTAATTGATCTAATGATATAATAAAATATATCCTGCTAAATTGTAGGCGCGGTTATCTTAGAATCGGCTTTTCATAATGGTTTCCTTGGCCGAGAAGGCAATGTTTCAAATACGAATACTTAATTAATAAAAAAAAAACATTTTGATTACAAATTCGGGAAAATACTCTCTATAATCCCCACTCTTGAAAAGCTACAATTCTAGCAAAAACAAAAATGCGAAATGAAAAATATGTCATATAAATGTTTGTGATCAACTATTCTATGTAGCTATATTGTCTATGCATTGCACCTTGTTAACCCCGCCATTGTTGGCTCATGCAAGAATGCCGAAAAGTCTCGGAATGCGATCCCGCCCTCTGTTCAGCTGTCATATTTAATTTGGAATTCACAAATGGAATCTGTCAAATATTAACAGGTTAAAAGGCATCTCACCGTGCAGTTAAGAAAGTGTTATGAAATTTAAAAAAATATATATTCAAATAACTTTTTCTTTGTTCGTCGAAAGACTAGATGAAATTTCTAAATCTGTAATTTTTATCTGTGTATCTTGTGCACCTTTCTCTTTCGCTCTCTCTCTCTCTCTCTCTCTCTCTCTCTCTCTCTCTCTCTCTCTCTCTCTTTCTCTTTCTCTCTCTCTCTCTCTCTCTCTCTAACACACACTCTCTCTCTGTCTATCTACCTCAAATTATTTAACTGCCAAATTCCCTCTCGCTCCGTCACTCACTCCATCATTTTATCCTCATGAAAATAGATATATGAAATGCTTTAAATAGGCCTACTGACTTAAAACGAATGCATTTGAATTAAATGAGCTTTTAGATATTGTAGTAAATATACATTGTAGTAAGATGATATTACCGGTATATTACGACATACGTGTGGATTGTGGCGCCTGACATTCCCAACAAATTAACGAGGCAGCATTTGCTTTACAAGTCAGTGTACGGCAAGGCCAGACCAAACAAATCATTCGCTTTGTAATCAAATTCGTTCATTGAATGCTATCATGATTACTTTAGTTTGTTTATATAACATCAATTAAAATATATTTATTGAACCGATTTCTTTTTTATGTTTGACAGGCCACCTCGCAAAGAAACTTGTCTTTTAACGACGCGCTCTCGTTCCTGAATCTTCAAGGCCAAGCCAAATGAAGATACCGGTTTACGGAAAAATGGATCAAGACAATAAAGGCCAAGCCATATGAGTGCATCGTATTGCGGATTGCGTCAATTAGGAAATATTTAGTTAGGATTTCATATGATCGTTGACAATGATTATTGATAAATACTAAAAGACAGTTGCATATTTTGTATGAGTATTTATTTTAACGTGGTAGAAATCCGGTCACCATAAAGTAGAAAATCGCTTTAGGGTAATTCATTTTTTTTTCATTTTGACCAAGTTATGTTTGCTAATGGTGCGTATTGAAGCATCCATATAAGCTGATGAGTTTAAGTTATCATTGATGGTTTAATTATGTTATAGGTTATGCAGCCTCTATTATAATAGGATGTAAATTTTTGATATAATTGGAAAAGTTGAATTGTTTATGTGATGGAGTCGGTAAATGGTAGTATAAAAGTATGCTTTTCGACAAGACCTCATTAAATTAACATTGATCTCAATTGTGTTGAAATTAAAAGATGAGATATTCAGTGAATGTTTGTGTGGTTAACAAATTATATCTTGGGTAGATGTCATGCATTTATTAGTAGAACTATTTAATGTGATATGTCTTTATTTATTGTGTAGAATAAACTAAGAATAAGTAGATTATTCTTAGACCTTATAGAAAAATACTTTAAATATTGAATAACCACCGAAAATTTACGTTCTCATTAAGCGATATAGAGTAACATATAACTACCATGACTCTCAATTAATAAAGATTGTATAGAAAAGTCTTTGAATAGCGAATGACAAAATAAGTAAAATATTACTGCATTGACTCTCATTTCGTTACGTGATATTATCGTGAGCGGCTGGCTATCTGTTTGTTTATTGAACACAAATGATTTCACCTGGTATCATCCCATTATACATTCCCTCTTATATTTTCGTATTGCCCAGAAGAAGAAAAAGAATAAATCTCGGGAAAAAAACAATGGTCCTATTGCTGTCCGATAATGAACCTTCTCTCAATCCATGAACTTTATATTTTTCGTGTTCGCTGACGCACGCAAAAAAAAAATAATAATAATAATAATACTCCGTGCGTAATTACGGCGGAAAGGTCATTTACACAATACAGCAACATTATGGTGGGTGATCATATCAAATCAACCCCCTTTGTATTGGTATACCTGTTGTTAGATTGTGGGATTGGTTCATGGAATAGTATTGGTATTAACCCAAACCCTTGTATTTTGGGTAGTCATCATTATGTGAAGAGAATCGGTTTTGTTCTTTCTATGGATTTCTTCCTGATCTCCCTTCTCTCTATCATACTTTCAGGCACTATAATCATCTCTCTTACTTTATTTCTCTCTTTCTTTCTCTCACTATCTCTCAATCATGCTTTCAATCGGTTTTTGTATCTGTCCCTCTCATTCATTTCTTTGTCTCTTCAGCTCTCCGTCCTCTTTAAACCCGCTTACCCGCGCACCTCACAAGCCCGTTTTTGCGCACACTCCTTCATTACCCTATCAACTCACCCTCTGAAATTAGCTTCCTATTATAAGGTTTGTGATTATGAGCCATTAATGGTTTGACTCAGATTTAACCCCAGATGCCCTCTCAGGTGAGTGATTATTGTTGCATTGTTGCTAATAAGGGGTCTTGTTTTAAAACAACAATCGAGTTGTAATTATCACATATAATTACTGTTAAGTGTGTGTTAAACGTTTGTATGTTATTTAGTATGAAGTTCTATTTCGTTTGATTTCCACATATGAGAGTGATATCAAAATGTCGTTTCTGATGCCGTTATTTCTGATCATGTACATGTACTTAATAAACCAACATAAATGTATTTATGACACCCCATCACTTAATATCAAGTTATTTTGAAACCTGATTTGTGATATTTGTCTTTTAGAGTTTATGTACAGGTTAAATAAACCTGCTTTAGACCGCCCTTCCAACCTGGCCAATATGCAATAAGAATTTACTTTTACTTTTATATTTGGGAAACTCAAATTGGAAACTCCAAATACATTGTATTTATGACCGCTAATCGCCTTTTTGATTCTCCCTTAAAGTATCACTTGATAACACGAAAAAGCTGCGCCTTATAACGCTAATGTAACCACGCCCTAAAATGTAGCTTTCTTCGCGTGATCAAAGCCAGCCATCCGCATATGTTTGACAAGCTGGCACTATTCGCTTACAGGCAATCAAAAATGTGTTAAATGCCACCGGAGCTTTTAAAGCCTCGCACTGATTCAGTGTTGGAATGGTTTGGAACAACTCTTTATCACAAACGAGAATCCGGGATGTTTCGATATGGATAAAGAATAAACATGACTTTTTTTTACTCAATGTACAATGTAATGTAGTCTTTTTGCCCAAAAATTCGTTGGTGTTCCGAATTGCTTTGTTCATTTAACGTGATTTCAGGATGGTAGTGTCATAAAGCATTTGTTTCATTTAACCATATATGAGCAGCTGATACTTCTACATTAAAAAAATCAATTGTCCAAGGAAAATAGTGAAGATTTTCTATTAAGATATGAAATTATATTGTATGATGATTAGTTGATAGTATTAGTTATTCTTCGAACTTTTCGAACTTTTCCATGTACCTTTGGGCTAATGTGTGGATTCATTTGGACAGTATGTGAGAAGCGACATGACATTTGAAATAAATTTGTAAGCTAGCTGTGAGTTGAAAATGGATCCCTGTGTTGTAATTATTGAGTATGCTAAACCTATGTATGGTTACTGAATAGTTGAAGGATTTTTCAAATGTTTAAAGCAATCAAACCATAAAATGAAATAAAATAAAAAGAGTTAACTGACGTGATTTCATTTTATTTGTTCATTCTTTAGCGAAACAAAAACATACAATAACATCTATAAAGCAACAAAAACATTTGAAACAGCGAGAATGTTAATTGCATTCTATGCATTCATGTAAACAACTAAACTTTTCAAATAGATTTTCAATTTCGGAAAAATAAAATTCTGAAAATTATCGATCCTTATATTTGATATAGAACTTTAAAATCAGTGACATAATTTGAAATCACACAATGATTATTGAATAACATCAATTACATGATCATTTAACAAAACACAATCTGACAAAAGCTTAAATATACGAAGCAACCGGTCATACGTTTTCATTATTTCAATAACAATTTTTCTTGTACAAAATGGAAGCTATAAAACGGTTTTGAAATAAATCCCGGCGAATAATTCCACAAGCACTTTTGGTACTTACACTATCTACCTAAGCTCTAAAAACGCCATATACTTGAAAATATGTAGTGCAATAACTTATATACCTTATGTACAAAACAGGTCTTCTAAATATATAAGACCCAAAGTCTTGAAACCGACTAGATTCAATTTAAAGATGTTATTCAACAAAACATCTCGTTGCATAGGGCTTGCCCCTTGCCTACTATTTACAATAGGATTCTAGAAAGTCTAGATACATTTGCAAACGCATTATTAAAATTGCTTCAAAATCTAAACGTTTGAAATTGATTAAACAACGGATGGGATTCGAATGATTCGAAGATTGTTGTCACGAAGTACGATTCTTAAAAACACGTTTTTGCACATTGATCTTTTAAAGGATGATCTTGAATTAAAGAATATGTACAATACTTTTCTGTTGCTTAAAACATAGTTCTATGGCTTTTGGTTTCGCGTCTTAAATTTCCGGCTGTTCGACGCAATTCGTGTACCTGTTAAAAAAGGCGTACAATTGCTTAGGTGGCAATTTCAATGCGCAGGCAATACAAAATCATACATGATTATACAATTAGATATACAATTATACTTTTAAGTAAGAAAGATACTTTCTTTTGTTGTCAAGCAACAGCGAAAACATATATTCCATTTTCAAACATATATTCATTTGCAAAAAAAGCGGGCATTTAACATATGATATTAACATAGAAATATAACGCTATACATTGTCATCTTAAATATTTATATTGTCGCTTACAAAAAAAAGATACATAAAAATGAAGACTCTTCATGCATATAAATTATAGCTAAAAATATTGTTGATTGATTCAGTACATTGTGTTTTTTAGACGTTGTCAAAACAAATATATACTCGTGTTGAAAATAACGACCATACTACTATACGATAATGAACTAATGTAATTAGGACAATCATAAAATTATCAACAAATCAACAGAATATTGCTTACTAAATAAAAATGGAATGTAATCGTTTGAAAAGCTTATTTGAATACATTGTGAATTGATAACATCATTTGATTATGAATAATTGCTAAAATTATAAAAATATATCATGCAAATTCATTTAATTACCATTGAAATTAAAATAACACTTGAATTACTACATTTGTTGCCAACACTTTTTTTTAGAACTTTTAACAAATTGTTTCTCAGTTATCAAGTTTTCAACTTTATTAACAAAAAAAAAACAATATATCATCTAAATACGCTGCAAAATCGTCAGATCATTTCTGTTATAAAAATGAGATTTCTCAAAGGTTTATCCATCATTAAAGCGTGAATCACAAAACTAAAGCACATTCGGTAATATTATTTATAACGAATATTAGGAATCACGAAATCATGTGGATGTTACGAAAAAAAATAATTTGAGATTGAAGAAAACGCATTTTTGCTAAAAACTAACTCCATATAAAATGGAATTGATGATTTTTTGCTAACTTTTCAAAATATCTATATATGAAAAGAATTTCAATTCTTTTGATCTAAATTATTTTACTGAAACATTAAATATAAGTTGTCAATATTAAGATATTATTTCGGATTTACATTTATTCATGTACACTACGTTTGTACAATTGAGGTAACAGGTACATATGCTTTATTTGGATTGTTTCATATTTGAATAGTTAGTTATGAGATCAATTTTCAGGCATAATTATCAATATACATTTTGTACAGAATCGTATTTAAAATCATCATTCATACATATCACATATCAAGAGCAAGTAAGAATAGAATTATACCACTTGACAACTTTATATGCTAGAAAATATGCCAGTTATGATTTATTAAGATTGAAAAAGCGATTATAATGAACCAATAACTTTGAAATTATCTTTCTCTCAATGGCAGTTTTGGAACCAAACTGATCCGACCATATACATTTCCAAAATGATTTAGTTAATGTAATGTTGATGATTTCCAACTTCTATAATAAAAAAAAGTCTCGTTAAAGTTGTATTTTTTTTACCTGATTTTTTAGATTGATTTCAAAACTGGTTTATATGTCTAGTAGAAAACGAAACAACACAAAAACATTCAAAGTCAATCTAACGAACAACTAAATTAATACTTATAGAAAATCAATAAATGCAATCCAAATTTGCAGTTAGATTTAAGCGCTTAATATTCTATCAAACTGTCAACTAAGCATTTTTCTAAATAACTTATTTAGTTTATACATTTTATGCTCCAAAAGCTTTATGATTTATCAATTACAAAATGATAAAAAATAACATCCCCGAAATCGCAATTGTTCTCACCGGGTTTCACTTATACCCCCTTGTTTTATTCAATTTTCATCATGGATATTTCTATTTACACGTGTAATGTGAAACTTCTTGCTCAAATTGGCACATGATCGACACGTGATGTTTGTTTTCGTCACGTGATTAAACCATATGATCTCGAGAACAAATGAGATACAATATCCAAGAACGGTGTAGTCAGGACAAATAATTGGCATTTCATTTCATTTCAGGAATTTAAATCTCCTCCTATAGACAATGTCTCCGACTTAGACATTGTCCAGAAATCTCCAAATTCATCTCTTTTTTTTTTTTTTACAAATGTCCAATTGTGCGCGTCCATATTTGACATAAACGCTACCACAGCTGTATAATTCAAGTTTTTTACACAGTTTTATAGCTTTTGCATGTGTGTGTGTTCCCTATATAGTGTTCCATAGCAGACAGAAATAGTGAGTATCTCGCTTTGCAATTGGAATATATGCAGGGTTTAAAATATGTACTACAAAATTCCTTTGACTATGTCACTATCACAAACAGCCAGGTACCATACATTTGAAAAGACCGTCGCCTGCTAAATCCGTCGGTTTCTGAAACAGATCATAAAAAGGGTATTAATATAGGATATGAATCGTATCTAAATAATTTTAATAGAATTTGCAATACGTGTTAGCCCCTGTTTATTAATGCAGATATACAGAGTTGTATGTTTAAAATTACAATTAAACATGCAATATAGTGAGTAGTATATTTTACATTTAGGCATATGTAACATAATTTAATTACAAAAAAGTCCTTTATTCATGTAAGATTATCATTTTAAAAGGTTATAAGGTTTACGCTTCTGGTCTATAAGGTATAAGCTTTTGGTATAATCTTTATTTCATTAGCTTGTTTATTTTATTTACTATGAAAATGTCACAAATGATAATGAATAGATTATATATTGTATTCAGTTAAGGTAAATTACTCCATTTTAACGGACAGGCAGGGAAAGCATAAACTATTTAACATCCATTCTCCATCCTAAAACCCCTTCCCTCTACCCCCCCCCCCCCCCCCCCCCCCCCCCCCCCC
>LQRL01040831.1:1664-19401 GCA_001703475.1 Hydroides elegans
CGTCCAGTGTTGCCATGCCCTAATAGTGGGCGGGTGGAGTGATTATTTTTCAAGTCATTATTTTTGCCAGGGTCTTATATGTGTGTTCAATGTATGGCTGTTATATTTGTCATGGTCGGTTGTAATAGATTGTTTTAGCAGCTAATTGATTTGGTTTCTATATCACTCATGAAGTTTTGTGCGATGATGTCCCCTCGCTCACTAATAGACTCTTATTTAAACATATAAGATCGGGTGCAGATTAAAACCCCATTCGGTCTGATATTTTATACCATAAGCGACCCGGCTCAATATTTTCTGGATTCGCGTCTTAAGATACCTTACTAGACCGTATTGTCAAATGTGTCGAAGAGATTTTCTCTGTCTTTTTTTTTTCAACTTCTCATGTAAATTAATTAGATGCGTATGCACCGAATATGCAAAATTTAATTATAAATCTAAATTGTATTATAATGTGGCACGGCTAAAAAAACACGATTAAACTGCATTTTAAAAAGAAAGCATATAAAAAAATAGGATTATTTTATAATAAATATATGCAGATTAAAAAGTTGCGAAACATATCATTTTTTCGGTGTAGTTCAAATACTGCCAATGGGTACTCTAAAGCTCTAAATTTCAACCGGAAGTGCCTCTGGACTTAGCCTAGAATTCCAATTTAGTTTTAAGTTTTAATATGAAATCGTTGTTCCTCCCCTCACCTGTTCTATCTCGCATGTTTTGATTATTTGAGGGTGGGAGTAAAGGCCGCGCGCTTAATAGAAACACATATGACAAACAAATGATTCCTATCAAACATTGATTTGAAACTGAGTCTAGGCTATAATAAAAGATAGATCTACGGTTGGGATATGTTCGCTATATTCTTAGATCTAAGGTAGCCAGATTCATTCGGGCGGATGGGGACGTTCCCGTTTTATTTTATTCATATCCTGGATTATACATTCATTGAGAGGAAAAAAAACGTTAAGGGCCTGGTCACACGGAAAGCTTCTTCGAGCTTGTTTTATCTTAACAATGTTTTTGTTTCTATAAATTCCTTATACATAGCGCAGTAGGTAAATCAAAAACGCTCATTGCTTGAAGTTTTTTGAGTTCCCATCAGGAATGCATTGACCATTACGGTTTTAAGGGTTTGATGTTAATACACGCTAAAAAAATCTCTCTGTGCGGCTAGGCCCTTGTGGTAGGATATCTCACAAAAAGCTTCCCATTGCTATTAAACAACCGGAGCACATGAATTTTATATTATTTTCAGGGTTTGTCTGGTCTGTATAGCCTTAAAAAATCTATAAGAGAAGATGCTAAAAAGGCTATGTTTGCAATCGGCGTTTTTAGTGAAGCAGGGTCAAAAATGACTTTTGTCAAATTTTAACTATGGGTATTTATTATCCATATTACCTTTTAATGGTGCGTTCAGCGGGACTTTGCGTCTGCGTCTGCGGAATTTAAATTGGTATAACACATAGTAAACCCAGCGGTATTAATACCGCAAGGATTACTATGTTTTATACCAATTCAAATTCCGCAGACGCAGACGCAAAGTCCCGCTGAACGCACCAGAAGATTGTTTTCATTTTTAGATGGTCTGCAACGCTTTGTCGAAATATAATATTGAGTATTAATTTTATTATATTGCACGCACCCCTTTAAATGTCAAACAAGACATGTATGCCTCTCTGAATTATTGACAGGGAACCGAGGGGGGCCACCTTCTGTTTAATTTACAAAGATTTAAAAAATTTAAGAATCGGCAACATTTTCTAAGTTTCTCAATCTGCTCCCAAATATACACCAATTTAAACTCATATCTCCGGATTTTAGTTTTTTGCAACATTTGACAAATTCTTAGCTGTTTCATATTGATAAATTTTGAAAAGAATAGAATTATTGAGAAAAATGTTATTACAGTTTAAATAATCCCGTGCCACATAATAGTCTTGTTTAAACTTGCAGTTAGATTTTCTACGTGAGCTCAAAATAGGCACATCCGACAAAGTTATACAACCAATGGTAAACAATATTCGACCGGTTAACCCCTTAAATCATCGGACGGTGAGAACCAACATCAACTTTAGAAATGTGGTAAATAATCCGCCTTATTATTTTTTTCATCAGTAGCACTTCGCAGCTATTAGTTTTTGAGTCTATTGCAGATATATAGCAACCATTTCTGGGAAATATCATGTAACCCGGTTTCATCATATCTTGCTTGAGAAGTATTAAAAAGTTAATTTCGAAATAAATTTAAATGTTTAATATATTAAGTTCAAATAAATAGAATTAAACTTCCCTCTAGGTAGGACAAGTCCTAAGGACGTACGTTTAAGTCGGAATAAGGACGTCCTTAAATGTCGTGTCTTGTCGAGGAGGTTATTTCTAAAGTCATATATCATTTTATCCGTTTTCTTTCATTCATGTCCAAGGATTTGCAATGTTCGAAAATGTTCTAAATGTTCTAAATGTTCAAAGTTAAAACATCATTCAAGGTATATGTACCATTATGGTAAGCCCAATGATAACGTCAGTTTGAACGTTTGGTGGATGTGACGTTCAAAATGTTCTAAGGTTCAAAATTGATTCTAATGATTTTTAGATTTGGAAAGTTTATATAGTGTTTACTTTTGTTTTTATGTCTATTTTATTTTCTAAATAAATAACATTGGTCTTTAAGAATAAAGATTATGCATAAAATAACATTATCGTGGCATAATAGTTATTGATAAAACATTACACACATGTCACAACAATTATTGATAAAACATTACATACACGTCATAACAATTATTACGTCACAATAGAGTCACGAACAAGTGGTCAGAGTAGTCACTTGCTTTTCTCGTACTTCCTTACGCAAACACCTGTATTTTTTAACTTTGAACCTTAGAACATTTTGAACGCATGCCATGGATTGTGTTCGTATCGAACAATGGCACTTGTCCATCAACCTATTGATAAACCTGTCAAAATCTTTGGGAAACTACACTGTTACATCGTATAGTTTCATTAACTTTGAACCCTAGAACATTTTGAACGTTATCATATCAAACGAATCTTAATATTATTTATGACTCATTTCATGCTCGTACTTTCATTTTCTTATATATCCCATGATTTCAACTTTGAACATTTAGAACATTTAGAACATTTTCGAACATTGCAAATCCTTGGACATACCTCTTTTCTTTTGCAGTCTTCTGGATGTACAATGGAAGCAACGACATTTTATGAAGGTATACTCATCTTCATATGGTTTAAATTCATTGAAATTTATTAAAACTAGTTTGATTTAATAGTGATTTGTGTAAATTTTAAAATCTATAGCGGTGAGAAAATGAGGGGACGAATTAAGTTGTAGGATTATAATTTATTTTAAATCATTTATGATTAACGCGATAACTCTTCTCCGTTATACAAACTATGTAGAATATATACAGCGATACATGTCTAAACGGGACAACACGGGATAAGGATTTTTTTCTGATTTAGGCCACGGTTACACAGAGCTAGCTGTTTTTCACGTCGGGGAGTAGTCCACTATTCAGTCCTCTATTAGTGTTCTATTTTCTTTATAAAAACTCGTGTCAAACAAAGCATCAGCTGTTTTTCACGCGAGCTTTTTAAATCAAAAGTGAATTCAAAAGTGGTTACACTGCGTTTTTTTCACGACAATGATCTTGCTATAACACAGAGGAAAAAGCCAGCGGGAAAAACTGCTTGCGGGGGAAAAGCGGCTTTTTAAAACGCGAATTTTTCAATAATTAACTGCATTTGAGTTTGTTTGACACCATGCATGTCACTAAACTCTTTTTGAAATACTGGAGGGAAACGGGAGAAAACCTCGATTTTAAAGACTTTTCGCTTCTTTTTGCTCCAGTGTAAACACTAAAAAAGTTCGCGTGAATAACTGCTAGCTTTTTAAAAAGCTCTGTGTAACCTCGGCCTTAGCCAAAAATTAAAAGTCTTTCATGCACTGGTCGATTATGGGAAACATTGTTTTCTTTCAGAATTTGTCGGTAGCAGTTGTGCCGATGTTTATATAAGTTTGAAAACATCAATTTCATACATCACACTTGCTGTCGCTCTGAGAAATTTCCAATAAATTTATCTCCTCAAATGAAACGACTCACATCTCTAATACCCTATTCACTGCAAAAACCAACAATTGTCATTTCCCTTCTATTATCCATAATCAAAAACGGATATCAAAACAATTTGGCCATAGGCATTTTAGCGTCGTCAGAAAGATGCGCTTCATAAAGCCATAGTTTTCTGTGAGCAGAGGGTTCCCATCATTTCCTAGAATCTACCCAATGTGCAGATTCAGGCTTCGTTGCGCTTTGATGGCAGTTATGCCTCATGTTGTGCGACTTCAGGGTCTGATAAGCATCCGTTCGGATTGTCATTATGACCACACTGATTTAAAGTGGTGTTCCAATGCAATGGATTGGTAGAAAACAATTGTTGTGAGCAATTGAGTTATTAGTTAATGGGCGGAAAAAGAGTATTTGATATTTATTTTTTGAAACGATATTATCAATGTCTTAGAAAAGAGAATATATATACAAATTATCATATCTGATAAATGTGTGTTCAATAACTCTCTGTAGATTTAATCTAATACGAGTCTCGTTTATATATCATATGTGGTGTTGATTATTTCTACTGTATTTTATGATTTTCCCACATATTTTCGTAAAAAAATATATACTATGAGTTCCCTTGACTAGAGTGTCCGAGGACACTGACTCATAATTGTCTTATAACACTAAAGGTTCAACTCGATTTGTTCAAAATGTTTGGTGCTTGCATGGCCCTTCTTGCGTTTACAAAAATCTGAATATCTTGTTTAGTGAGACATAATTACTTATATATATATATAATAATTATAAACGGACAGTCTTAATATTAAGGCATAAGGGCGTGGTTACATTAGTTTGTTTAACCGCAGCTTATTTCGTGTATCCAAATGTATTCTTTATGCTCGTAGTTTTAAAGCGCAAGGTTCGTGTTGAGTTTCCCATAAAGAATACATTTAAAAACAAACGCAAATGTAACCACGCCCTCAAGGCGTCTGTCGGTTAAAAAATGTCATTGTTTGTCATTTTTTCTGTTTGATGCATTGATGCTGGCTCTTCCCTAAAAGACAGAAACTAAATAATATTTTTTATTATTGAATCATTTGGCTATCTAGTGATTTTACATACAACCAAAAGCGTTTACATTACCATTTTGAACTAAGTTAAACAAGCATTTTTTTTCTTTTTTGTTTCAGTCAATTTTTAAAGAAGAGCAAGCAAGACATCAAACAGAAGACAAACGACGGCCTTACTTCACCATCAATATTGGCGAAACTAAACACGAGTTTGGAATGCGCATTCGACAGGACTTCCAAACCGAGATGTGTGGTAGCCTTATCGAATTTGTTTGCCATTGTAACTTAAAAGCAAATTTGTGAAGCTGTAAAATATGTTAGTATAGCAACAAGCAATGATTTATGTTTGCGAAGATGCAAATTGTCTTGTACATGTATTTGTAACAGGAAAGCTTACATTTTATTAAGAGAACCGTTAAATGATAGAATATGTGATACTGATACGTGTTTTGAGTAGAATGGTCCATGTTATAAATTACTTAAGTTTATGAAAATAATTGTCATAAGCTTGTTAAAATCCTTTCAATATGTGTAGAAAATAAATCACATGGAATGTTAATGCATAATATGTATGAAAGCGATTTCTAAGCTAGTGAGTGAGTTGGTATGAGAGCATTCAATACGTGAAACCAGCTTTTATTTGATATAGGCCTACAATTAATATTTTTTTAGAAAAAAGATATTGAGAAAAATATTTAAATGTTTGTTTTATTGCGCACTTAAATAACCTCATATCGAATCTACCCACTCTTTCGATTATAATATTTTCAGAAAATGCAAATAAACCAATTAAAATACTATAATTCTAATAATGTCATTGAAAAAAACTCTAAATTACAACTACCAACTCCGTTAGAATCTATTTCTTACGCAAAAAGAAAAGAAAAGATGCCATTGTCGCATTTGAATAACATGTGTGCCCATACAAAGGGCCCTTGGAATTAATGTCAAAGCCGTCAATGTTGCGTTGTCGGTCTGGGCGTTTGGATGAAGGAGATTTGACTAATGCGGCGAGTTGTGAAAGACGGGGAGAGCCGTTATCAATTGGCACCATTAGGTGGGGGAAATGAAGAACTACTGCAATACGACAATATCCAGTTAAATAGCCTTTCTCTCCCACCTCCAAGAGGGGGAACCCACCACCCACCCATTGATTTGACAGGATAATAAATACAGTATCATGGCTACAAGCATTGAAATGGTCGTGATTCAACGATTTTCTATCACTCCAAAAGACCATTGAGTGTTAAGGAATGACTTTGAAATGTAGATTTCTTGTTTTTGGCAGGGAGCTGACTTTCTTTAATTCAAACGCTAGTCCATTATACTCAACACACTACAAAGGGAGCAAGAGTGAAACAGATTAATGATGCTCGTAGAAGAGTTCATTGTTGTTTGGAACCTTTGATTTGCTTCACAAAAAAAAGTGTGATCACATCAAGAAAAGAAATATGTCATGGTTTTTTTTTTATAGAAGTTAGTGACCAAAAAACGCTCTGAGAAAAAGCAGGCTGTGTTTATCCAAGATTATATTAAGAGCATACCACAATTCATTTGGGGTTTTATAACTTAATAAGTATAATGCACTTCTTCTGATTTTAACGGGTGTGGTAATTATTATAAGAATGGCTGTGTCTTTACCGATACTTTTAATTTAATTTCATTTAAGCTCTACATATGATCAATGGTGCAATATAATTCTTAATAAAATTATAAAATTTTCATAGGATATAGACAGCGAGATTAATTTGATATAAATCTGAATATGAAAAGCAAAGAAACAAACAAATGCGTCAAATTATTCGTTTATTTGACTTTTAACTATAAAGGAAAAGTTAAGATAAACTCAAATGATATTCATTATCTCAACACTCACAAAAACAATTGCTACGCGATTTCTGGGCCAAAGGATACACGTATTAGACATAAAATACAATGTCTCTTATCAACCCAAAGTCCCTCCCCTAAATCCCGCTCCATGATTCTTTTTTTTTTCGAATAACATATCACAGACGAAAATATGGATACATGTATTAACATCTGTTTGCTATCTTTGATTCAACTCATTTGTATAACGGAATAGAGGAGCATATACGAAAGATACATTCGTACATTGAAACTAATTAATGTTTTTTTTATTCAGTTACATGTAAACAAAATAATTGGTTTTACAATATTATATTGTACAAAGTGATAAAACGTTAATGCAATAACCTAATTTCAGAATATTTCTCTGGTTCATTCATAGAACACATATTAAGGAAAACTTTATAAAACGTAAAAGAATCAATATTGATTTAGTCAAAAACCTATAACCAAATTTTTGAATATAACTGCTAAATTCACTTTGGTAATAGTACGAGGTTGATATTCATGATTGTTGCCAATACTTGAAACCATTCTCAGATAAAAATCAAATATATATTTGAAATGATCTAAAAACAACTCTAACAGGTATCAAGAGGTATGATTATATGAAAAAATAAACGTCTTTACAATTTTACAATTACGTGTAACAGATCAAAGTGAAATACTTAATGATTGCATACTATAAGAAATTGAAATATGTGTTAATACTGGAGATATCTTAAAACTCATTGTGCGATATAAATGATGAAGCGTATTGTATATGAAATCAGAATATAATTCCTTTAAAGAACATGTTTTGCAATGTTCTTCGAATAAATATAAGACACCAATAAAGCAAATACTGCTTCTCACTCATAGTAACTAAATAATGAATGGTTATAAATAAGATCTTAAAATAAAAAGTGTTGATTGTAGAACTGCTGTCTATATAATCGTGAGATATAACTGCGTTCTTTACATTCACAGAAAATTCACATTAATGTGCCGATTATCGTCATCATTTATACAACCATTTTAAATTAACATATATAAGTTAATACTTATGTGTAAAGCACAAAATAATGATAAATATTCAATATTTCAAACAATACGTGAACGTTTTATATAAATAATGTGCATTTAACATGTAAATGCATATATTCTATCACATAAATACGTCCTATTTAAATTATAACACTTATCGTAAAAATTCAAATCAATGAATATTCAAAAGAAAAAAATCCTACAATTTTATCGTAAAACTAATTTAACTTTAAACATTACTTTTCATATTTACATTTATATAAATTAAATTGCGTTTTTTAATCATGGACAAATTTAAAACATTTTCATCGGGGGTACTAAATCGACTTTAAACCTAGCATTCCATTTTAACGGATGTAAAAAAGAATACATAACATATATTGCTTCTATGAACAATAAGTCTAAATCAATAATACAGATAATCTATCAAATATGTATATTTTGATTCGAACAATAAATAGATTAAATGAGAATTATACACAAATCTCATAATAAGCAGGAATTATAGCATGTCGAAAACATAAATGTTTTATTTAACTTTAATATTTAGCATTTTCATAAGCATTTATATGTTTTAAGCGTTCCTAAGCAGATATATGTTGGTAACGAGCATTGTTTTAAATATTTTGACAAGTATAAGCACCATATACAAGACCACAAAATATAAAGAAAACAAAATTGTCGAAATATGGTTAATCATTTCATTTGTAGGACATGTATAAATTAAACAATATGTGCAACATACATATATATTTCCATAATTACACAACATACATGTATACGAGATATCTTATTTATGACAAGATTTTCCTATGTTTAGTTTTAACTAAAAAAAAAAATCGCTGCATCGCATTGAAACCTAGTATCTTCGGAACGGCTGGTTAGGGTCTGCAAACAAAATAGAAACAAAATATATTACATTGTTAAATTATGAATAATGTAAAAAATGGATAACGTGTCATCTTATGAAGCCAATAACATTTGTCTTTTAAAATGATTGAGGAGTTTCGGGCAGCATAGAATTCTATTGCTTAGAATTCTCTGTCGCAGGACATTGCAAACAGACTTGTTACTTCTGATCAACGTCACATAATATGGATGCGAGTGTCTGTATAAATTATTGCAAATTAAGCTTACCCAATTTATTATGTACAATGTATAGTTGAAAACATATTCACTCGATATACAGTAATAGTATTCTGAGCTGAACGAATTTCTAATACATTTTGTGCTTTGTTTTCACAAAATTATGCATGACGTTAATAGCAGAATGATCTACCGTTTATGTTTATTCAATTGAACTTAAATTATAAACTTTCGAAACTTACAACAAAACTAGTAAAAAATAAAACCAACGTTCAAAAGAAGTTACGAAATTTAACTGTAAATATCTAGTTTCGAACTTAAATATGCAACAAAATTTAAAACAATAATAGCAAATATTAGCATAACATGGTTAAGTTATTAATATTAAAATTAATAATTAATCAATTATCTGAATCTATGAAGGCGCAAGTTAGTGGCGACCAATACCTTGTTGGGCAGGATAGCCGAACCGGTATCCAAGCAGCCCGTGGGGTGGACTGGTTGCTTGGGGCAGATGCGGGCTGGCAACCGCGCCGGGCAGCCCTGGAAATGGGCGCGAAAAGAGGGGGGTTAGAGGGTGCGTTAGTTGTTTGAGCTCAAAGCGGTAGGTATATTAATGTGAAAAACAAAATGGATGAAGGACAGTAGGTGAAGCCTAAGGCTTGTCCTTAACACAAAACCAAATTTTATTTTAGAAAGTGCCAAAATAATTTGTTGCTGTATGAGACACGATATTTGCCAACATTGCTTGTTTACCTATTAACGAGGAGAGTTGTTAATTCATACAATACAAGGGTTTTGATCAAAAATGTTTTGCTTAAAATGTTTTTTTTTCTTTCTTTATTCTAAAATCTTAATTTATGAATAACATTTTCAGGGCCTCCCCATGTAAAAGATATACTATGTATAAGCTTAAAAAAAAGAAACTGTATGGACAACTTTTAATCAGGATTAATTTTCATAAAGAAAGTATATTAATATAATTAACACTTATCAAAGCAATTAGAAAACAGAAAACATAAACAGAAACTGAAATTAAAACGAAAGTTCAACACACAATTATAAAAAGTTCGTTTCAACTTAAATACTACCTTAATAAAAGGGCGTCTTATGTACCTATATAGGGGTACCTTAATTTTTGAAGTTATGAAACGATATTTTATGGAACTACATATATCTGTTTAAACTTAAATACTACCCTAATAGAAAAGGAGCCTTATCTTTTTATATATTTGTACCTAAATCAGGGAAAAGTGTCATGAACCGATCGTGAATCGTCATTGACGTTCACGATTTCGGCTAGATATCGGCGCTTTATTTTTGCAGTCATGGCTTTAAACGAAATCCACAAAATCAGCTTTTAAAATATCAATACATCGTTTGAAGGGATATTACAAGGTAGGAATATATATCATGGACCATTCTTGCAGCATATTGCACAGGTCTATATTTGACGAAACAAAGATACTTTTGACGACTTTTTTTTTCGACAAATCTCGAAAAAGTGAAATGAGAATTTGAAAATCTTGTACAGCATTGTAAGGGAAAATCTATATCAATATACATGTATAAATGAAGCAAGTTAAGGATTATACATACTTAAAAGGTAAACATTTTTTAAGCAAATATGAAATAAAATTTATTTACAAGATAAATAGTGTCTCAACCAAGGGAAATATACAAGGTACTATGTTATGAGAATCTACAGCAAGTTTACATCTATTTACAAGAGCACTACGGGCTCGTTTAAGGCCAACTTTTACTCACCACGTGTTTGAGGAGACTGGAGAAGAGGGGAGGTAACAGATTGTTGCGCAAGAGGACTGGTTTGGTTGAATAAAGACGCAGCAGCTGAAACAAAGAAACGATATCATTCGTTGTCATTGTTTAATCTGTATATTTGTATGACCTCTTATTCTTCTGACCAATCAGTTTAAAAATCCGAAACAATTTTTTTAACTGATAATGTGATTTACAAAATTCCTAATAGCATTACTGAACTGGAAAGATATAGCATAGAGTTTACATTATGAAGGACCTTATCACAATTGACCAAAAAAGCTTAAGTCGCAAATATCGATTGTTCGAGAGATTAACCTTACTTGAGCGCTACAAAATGAGCAATGTCTCTTATTTACGTAACACCTGCCATTCTTCTTACCTTGACTGAATCGATCAGGTGACGTCATCGCCGCCTGTGAAAGCGCATGCGCCGCTTGCGCCTGCGCACTCGTCGCTTTCGCCATATCCAGCAGCGCAAGCCCCGCCCCTTGATAAGAACCGGAAGCCGTACCCTGGGAGGAAGCCCCACGGTTACTAGGCGAGGTAGCAACGTTGTATGCATTAGCAGCTCCTGTTAATTGGGCGCGTTGTTGGTAATCGCCTGTAATCCAGGCTGAACCAGCTTGTGGTGAGGATTTAGAGGCTGGGCGTGGGGAGGAGCTAGCGATGGGACCTTGTGGTGAGCGGCGAGGGACGGGTGAAGGTGGGTTATGGACTGAGCTTGCAGCGTTGGCCTGTTGAGGTAGTCGCGATACGGGGCTGCTCGTTTGGGATGTTCGCTGCACCGGGTTTTGCGTTGGACGTGATATTGGACTTTGTGAAGGCTTTGGTAATTGGCCTTGAGATAAGCGTATGACCTGCTGTTTGGACATGGGTACAGTGGTAGGTTTTGGTATATTTTTAATAAGAGTTTGAGGTTGACCTGATTTCACTTGAGTCATTTGAGTGGACGCCGGCGATTTCATATGTGAAGAAGCTTGAGGTTGAGTTGTAGGAGACTGTCCTTTAGACATTCTTTCTAACTGCTTCTTGTCTATTGCTTTCTGTGCCTGCTGCGCCTTTAAATACTGTCGCACCCTTTCATTATGATCTTGGGCTTTGATTTGGGCCGCCTTTTGCTGCAATTGTTGCTGAGATAAAGGACTTGATGACACCGACTTACTTTGCGGCGGTGTCATCACTGAAGTTCCGGAAGACACATTTTTGGCGGTAACCGGCGACACGCGTATATTTTGCATGCCTGGACCGGTACTTGTACTGCCTGCTTTGTTTGGTTGTGGATAGGTAATTTTCACTTTTCCTGTACTTGTTGGTTCTTGATAAGCCACTTTCATTTTCCCTGAACCTGTTGGAACGGACAATAGGTTAGCGGACCCTCGGTTTTGGCTCTTGGTGGCTGAACTCTTATTACAAATCTGTAAAGATCCAGAGGGAGTAGAGGATAGGTTGGCTGATAGGTTTGCAGCGTAAGAGCTTGAAAGATTAGCTAACGGAATATCGTCTGAATCTTTTGATGTATTAAGAGATCGATTCGGGGTGTTCACAGCCGAACCCAGTAAAAGTCCAGAGGGAGTAGAACCTAGTTTTGCTGCATATGAATTGGACAAATTCGCTAACGGAATATCGTCCGAATCCGTAGATGTATTATGAGCACTTCTATCACTTTTCGCAGCGAATAGTTTATCATTATTTGGACTTGAACTAAGGTTCAGAGCACCGGGACTCACTAATCCCGTTACTTTGCCTGGCGAGGTACTGAGTGGCTGCTTTGGTGTTGCAGATGATAAATGCATGTTTGTAGATTGCTTTGGAATGCTATGTGACTGTTTCTGAGATGCTGGTAACCCATGATTTTGAGAAGAATGCCTTGCCTGTTGAGCCGGTGCTTGCATAGTTTTCAAGACCGACTGGGCAGATTGAGATCCCGGTTGTTTAGCGACCTTGACATAAGCACTTCCGGTATCGCCTTTTGCGCCCTGTCCTTTGCTCTGTCCACCACTAGATGCAGTAGTTTTCATCGCATTCCCCATTTGTTTGGCTACACTGGCAGAAGCTTTCGATTGTCCTTTATTTGATGCATTACCAAGTGTTTGTTGCTGAGAAGCCAGCAATATCTGCTGTTGCTGCTGGCTTGTTAACGTAGTTGTAAAGTTCATATATTGCTGAATAAAATCAGCTTCAAATGCAGCCGCTTGTGCAGATTGTTGCTGTTGCTGTTGTTGTTGTTGTTGTTGTTTGGATTTCGTTGTATTCGATCCACTCGACAGCGCATTCGACGAGTTAAAGTTATTCGACAGTAAGCTCGAGCTGTTTAGAAGCGAGCTGGCTGTTGCACCGGTGGCGGCTACATTTTGTTTGCTTTTGGCGACAGCGGTATAGCTGTTGCTGGCATAATCGAGCAACGTGGGAGTTGCCTTATCTTCCGGTTTGTTTTCAGCTTTTTGTAAAGCGGCACCGGCGGATTTTGTAGAATTTAGATCGGGACTCGCGAAGCCTCGTGTTGGCGATATATTGCGATTTATCTTTTCGCTCAATGTCGCAGCGGAAGCCGATTTCTTGATACCGGAAGCTGGTGTGTTTTGATTGCTGATTGGTGTGTTTGCGTTCGATGATGGTCTTGAAGCTGCAGTGCCAGGGACAAGGAGCTTCTTCGGTTTCATTCTGAAAGCAAATAAAGCAGCACAATAAATCATAACAGAAAACTGTATTTCAAGTCAAGTCCATTTACGATATTAATTGTACAACTTATATATTGTCCTTCGTTTGTCTATCTTTGCGCTTGGGTTTTAAGCGCTATCGTGAAGTATTATTTTTACGTTAAAAGGTTTTTTTTAATCCGAATAATATTATTATTTTTAACTAGATGCTGTCAGAAGGCAGCTTCCCCGATAGAGAAACTATCACACTGAAAATATAAATTTGATATATAATCTCGATTTCAACAAAAATAAATTCGATTCATGTTTGAATTACTTCCAAAGCTGTTGCTTCTTCTAATTCGACTGTTTTCGTATGGAAAACTTTTTTTTTTCAATCTACCAAACTGAAATCTTTACGTTGCTTCGAAATTTCCTTGCAAAAAGCTATATGAAGTACAAAAACAATCTTTAACCCTTTCTATTGAAATTTATGTGGCCACCGATAAGTACCTACCCTCAAACTAGACAGACACACGGACAAGTCTGGGGATAAATATCTTACGTTGGATTTGTCCATTTTGCATGAACGTCGCGACTCTCTTTGAACAGCATTCTGAAACAAAGAAAATGTACTTAGGTTTTAATTTTGTTTTAACGTTATCACTTGTAATAATCCTATTCCACGATGACGTGATATGAATTTTTTCAATTAGAAAATATTTTATTATTCAATCATGATCAAATCATATAATTTCGTACGTAATAATATTTTGAAGTGTATAGACAATATGTTAATAACGTTTTAATTCTATGTCATATTGACATACCTCGTTTGCACCCAACCAGCTGGCCAAATTGATTTGACTTCCGCGTCGAGGAAGGCGCGCAAGTATTCCTCCGCGGTCTGTGCACGTCCTTTGGTTGTTTCAAAATGCTCCATTTTAAGGCGAACCACGTCACACAGTAGCGATCTGATGAGGAGAAACATAATATCGAAATTAAATAAAGCAAGGAACGCCGCTTATCTTATGCATTATTTCAAAAGATTACTTCTAGAGAGTTAATGAATACGAAATAAAATATTCTCTAACGGTTGTTGACACAATTACCCGCCTATCTGCGGTGACAGCAAAGTTACCAAATAAACACACATAAAACTTAATTGATAAGTCTCTTCGAATAGTTTGCAAACGCATATCACTGGATGAACTCTCTGGCACTTTTTTCATGAAGTGTTAGCACGAGAGTGCACTTGACTAAATGTCAATTCCTAACCCCTTCGAACCTGATATGTGGCGTCCACTCGAACTTCTTCCTCGGCGCATGCACGCGTTTCTGCTTGTCGCCACCAGTCCCAGGATTGGCAGCCGCCGTGGCGTCCTGTTTTTCTTGTGAATTCTCGTCCTCTGAGTCGTTGGACACGTTACCCTTTTCGCCGCCCGTGGCACCGCTTTTGGTGGCGCCACCTGTGGTTTGCTGCTGCTGTTGCCTGTATGGATAGGGGAGGTTGAAATGAACAGGGTTTTTAAGCAAATTCCTTCAAATTTGTAAAATGGTTTGCATGAATTTAGGAATTAACTTAATTAAAGGGAGGGGTTGGTCAAAGAATAAATTTCCAATTGGTTAATAAATGTATGTGAATCGGATTAACTAAGAACATTAAAGTTACGAATTAGTTTCCGAATCGAACCTAATATTGGCTGCATAAATTACGGTTATAAAATCGAATGCACGTTTACATACATTGCCTTGATTGTGGGGATTGAATAAATGGGACACTCACCTTTTCTGATCGGCGAGAGCGCATTCAGCCTGATGCTTTTCAATTAGAGCGGGCAGAGCTGCCATCACAGCTGAAACAGATGAATACAACCATTAGTTCATAGTTGTCTTTCGTTTTCAAACAAAATGCATTATTTAAGTTTTCGTTATAAGATCTTCCACAAAAAAATACATAGGCAAGATCAAAACTCTTTTAACAAACAGTTGTAGATAAGTGTTTCAATCATCCCGATCGCAAACCATTGTATAAGGAAAGATACATTTTAGTTCTCACTCACCTTCCCTAAGTTTGCTAATAGGTTCCCGCAGTCGATCATCCTGTTGCTCCGTCACAAGCTTTTTGGCGCGCTTCATGAGCGTTTCCTTTGAGCAAGGCAGATGCGCCGCCAAATGCGAATAGACGGCGTTACGCTCGGTTGGTTTCATCAAACGGGTCTCTTTTTCAACCCTAAGGAATTTTTCATTATGATTTATTTAAATGCTTCTATCTTGTCTGATTTTGAATATTATGGACTAAAAGCAAACGATAGCTGTTTTGTGTAAGTCATACCGAGTTTCACTGGAGTTACACAAAAATGTTCATCGACTCGTTTCAATTGAGATATTTTTCGAAGCATTTCATATTTGAAATAGCATATATTTTAAAGACAAACATCGTTTCAATAAGGACTTCTACTGGTCTTAAAATTCAATAATTTGATTTCCGAAAATCACACTCACTGGAGAAGTTTGTCGTTTACATCTGGTGTGAAGAATTTGCTTTTTCCCTGCTCTGATGCCTTTGCGGACTGAAATATACATGAAAGCTACGTCATTTTTTTCAAGTTTTGCTAGTGACATTTATTATATAAGTGATTATTTTATCAGACATAATTCGGCATTGGTCGATTTTTCATTTGCTAATTTTATCTGAGAAATCATAACTCATTAGTTTTCAAATGGATTACTGAACTGGGTTTCCTATTAAACCTATTTAAATTTAAAACATAGATACAACACGCATACATACCTCTTTGATTTTGTCGATATTGCTGATCGTTTTCAACGACAACGTGTCGGGCAAATTGGGAATTTCGGGCTTTGCTTTTTGCTCCCCTTTCGTGTCCCCTTCGTTTGCCGTAGCAGTTGAACCGGAAGCACTGGTTCCCCCGGCAACGGGAGGCACGGGGCTCTCGCATCGCACTTTAACCGTTTTTATATCATCCACTTTTGAAGCAGGGACGGTCTTGGGGGACGAAGTGGGCTGCAAGGGAAGGGGAAATTGTATTGGTAGTTATTTTCGTGGCTTACACGGCCGTTTGATAACGAAAGACAATATGAAGAGAGAAATGGACTAGTTTGTAATATGATTTCACGTCAAGCTTAAATTTGATTTACTGAAAGATATTGAATTTTAATTGCGATTTTATAGTTCAAATATAATGTACAACTGTAAAAACCCTATGCACTCCTATTTGTACGGTATGGACGGGTATACTTATCAAACATTTCTTTCTACGTTTAGGTCATATATTAAACAAAATATCGTAAAGAACGGGAAGAATTTTCATCGACAATATACCTCTGCTTCATTCTCCGAGCTGAGTATATTAATCACAGGTGGATCAGTCGTTTTCTGTGTCGCCGAGGCACCACCGGATGTATTGTCTTCGCTGCTTTTCGTACTCGTATCTCCGGTTGATGTTGAAACGGGTTTCGGAGAGTTGCTTTTCGACGTAGACGCCGCCTTGGCAATTCCGTTGATGGCCGGATTTTTCGTCTTTATGCCCTTCTTCAACTTTGCTCTAAGGGTTGAAATATATTATTTTTTGAAATATTCGTTTTTGATATAACGATATATACTTTGAATTTCATAACGAATTTTGATAATGGTCAAAGCTGCTAGGGATTAGATATGGTGTTGTGGCATTTACTTTTACTATCTAAATTATTCAAAATGATGTTGTAGGATATGCATAGGTAACCGGTATATTCTACGGACTATAAGATACCACAATTTAACATGTTTATCTAACCACTTTAAATATTTATTTTAATCTTACTGATTATCAATTTGTGACCTTAAACTTTATTCGTGTATTTGATTATAATAAAGACTATCATTTCAAAATATGCATTTCCTTACAACTTAATCTTCTCGCTTGACACCAATTTCTTGCGTTTCTTAATCAGACTAGGATCCCCGTTGAATTTCTTCTTCTGCTTTACCAGCTCACCGCTTTTCATAAGCTTTTTCTGAAACAAAAACAAATCGACATGTTATGTCACAAGAAGTAAATAAAGTTTGAGATTTTTTTGGTAAAAGCAAATTCATCATATAAGCAGAGGTTAATATGATATCGCAAGCACCGCAAGTGTAGACTACCCCATGTTGATTCATAATGGACTCCAGACATAAAAG
>LQRL01040856.1:14902-24954 GCA_001703475.1 Hydroides elegans
ACGTATTAGATGCAAAATATTTAACAAATAATGAGAAAATTAAGGTTTAGTCCAAAAGTGTCCGGTTATACCCGAACTCACTCTATATAAACACAATTCTTGCACTCTCCCAAAACAACTTTTTAAAGGCATCATTAAAACTGTTTTTTTTTTTTTTAAATTCAGCTCTCGTCAAAAAGTATATTATTAAACACATCTGCTGATCACGGTTTTTTTTTAATTATAAGCAACATATACCTGTCTGGCTGTCCCAGCGAGCGCCCTCCATGAAGAGGCCGTGCACATAGGCTCCCTCTCTTGGCGCGCCTCCGATGTCCTCGCGCGTCTTCTTGGTGACGTCACACTGCAGCGCCATCTTGTCGAGGGGCCACTCGTTCTTGCGCGACATCTGCTGCATGATGGCCGTGAGGAACGACTGCGGGTTGAACAAGCCTGTAAACACCAAATAATGGGGTTACTTTCTAGAAAGATAGCTTTGATTGTAGCCACTATTCTTACCTGAAGATAATACAAGATTCGAAAAGATGCTGGATGAAAGCTTTTACAAATATCGCACCTTTCTTTTATTTTTATTGCGGGAATATGTTTTACATTTAACCTTTCACCTTCTCCTTTTACCATAAAATTAACTCAACATCACGATTTTTTTTATCATGACCCTGAATCATGGATCTCCTGCTCACCTGCTAGCCAGACGGCGGCGGGCAACATGAAGTCGGACGCCCATGTCTCGAGCTCCTTGATGCGCAGCTGCAGATCGGCGAACCAGGCTGAGAGGCCGAGTAGACTCGGGTAGGCGCGCTTGCTCCACGACTCGGGCACTTGGTCCAAGAAGAGCGCGTTGCCCAGGGCCTCCATATCCGCCGAGATCGTCAGTTCACCCTGCAGGTGATATAGGAATGCAACATTCGTTAGGAAAATAGCAGATTTGATTGACTGGATTAGTTGTATAAGTACAGTTTATAACGTGAAACGACAGTTCACCAGGTTTATGTCTATCGAATACATTATGAGGAAGTGTCGAGGATTACGATATTACCGAGGTCGAGTTCCTTGAGCGAGCGGTTCATTTCGTTGGTGAGCGTGTTCATGTTAGGAAAATAGCAGACTTGATTTTTATAGTTTTCAGCACCATTTATAACTTATGACGAAAATTCGCGTATTTATTTTTATCCATCACACATTATGAAGAGGCAAGGGCATAAACAATACCTTGAGTCCGAGGTCGAGTTCCTTTAGCGAGCGCTTCATTTCGTTGGTGAGCGTGTTCATGCGCTCGCACTCCTGGATGGCCACGATCGTGTAGGGCGTGCGCTCCTCGGGCGGCACCTTGGCCATGAGTTCGATCATGTTGAACTCGTCGCCCGTCTTCTCCACGATGTCGTCCAGCACCGCCTTCACCTGCAAAGACGCGGAACGTATAACTATGCATCGAATCAATACAAAAATAGAAAGAACTAAGTATGATAAGGGTTGACCATTGTTTTCTACATATTACCGCTACAAAAAATATTCTAAACATGCGTACTTTCAAATTGCTATTCCATATAATTGCGCATTCCTTATGTATATTTTTGTCATATGAATCCTCAACCTACCTTCTCTTCACGACTGACGCCAGTACCCGCGCCTGCTCCAGCGTCGCGCGGCTGCATCTCAAACACAGTCCTAAACAGATTCTCCGAGGTGGTGGTGAGGAAGTCGATCTCAGCATTGGGATGCAGGCCGTAGAGGTAGGGGCTCTCTGGCGGCAGGGCCTCGTCGATGTACGTGTGGTAGCCCTTGTAGTCCGAGTTGGGCGGGATGGGGAAGCCGGGCGCCAGGTAGAGCTCGCCCTCCAGCATGTCCGGGTTCATGTACTCCTCCAAGTAGGTTCTGCAGAGACGTCGATCCCAGTCGTCCGTGATGTGCCCGCCGTACATGATCTCACCGAACAGGTAGCGAAGATCTTCCCATGGCACCTAGCATCACGAAACAAATATTAATTCACTTTAATAAAGGGCCTTTTTGATAGTATCTTTTTTTCTATTCTCATGAATTGAGTGTCACAATTTGAGGGCAAACGTTTATCCACATTAGGCATTGATTAAAGTCCAGAATCAGACATATCGTCAAGAAGCAGAGAACCTTGCTATCACGTCATGTACATGAATACCTCGGCCACGCATTGGCAAACATTGCCTGGTGTTACAAAATGACTTATCGTATTTCTAATATTACCTTGGGGTTGGCCTCGAGGTAGTTGTAGAGGACGTTGCAGCTGATGGTGAGATCGCCGTTGTTGTAGGGGTACACCCTATTCCAGCCCTGGGGACCGAACTTCCTCCTCTCGGACACAACGGCGTGGAAGTAGCAGAGCGCGAAGAGTATCGACTTGAACTCAACCTCGCGCGCACACATCTCCATCGTTTCCTGTTTTGAATAATGCATATGAATACTCAATATGCGATGACGTACACGTATTCGCAAATATGGAGAAGTCAACAGCCTTTTCTTACATCAGACAACTGGACACAATTTAAAGTACAAACTATTCAAAGAAATCACCAACCGTGACATAGAGAATTTAAGCTTGATACTTGTCAACACATATAAAGTATCTTATTAGGTCAATCATGTTATACATGTATATATATTACGTAAGTGTAAAATCCTCGAATCTGTTGCACTGACCTGGTTGAAGAGACTGAGCGCCTTGTGGAGATTGGCGAACATGCCGGTGGGCGGTTCGTTGGTGATCTTGATGGCCGACTCGAGGATGCCCTGTGGGATGATATGCGAGTCACGCGTGGCAGCCGGTTCGGCGCTAATGTAGACGCGGTAGTTGGCGTGGCCCTCCAGGCTGTACTGCTCCAGCTTCTTCTCCAGACTGCCCAGCCATTTCGCCACCAAATGCACATTCTGTGGGTAAATTTTAATTACTATATACATATTGTTTATTTTGAACCTAAATGGTTTTAATATGTTTTATAAAATTGTCTAAATATAAACTGATGAATTCTACTTTCTAAGACAGAAAAAATATCGTTTATATTTCTCAATTCACTTCCATTCAGTAATTTAAGTATGATGATTAAGTTTTATTTCAATTACATTGTACTTAATATATTAGGAATTGCATAGTAACCAACCTGCAAGACGACCCAGTGTCCCTCTGTGGCCGCCAAATCAATAGCTTGCTCGGCTACAATTTCCTGGCCCTGTCCCAGCGAAATGTTGTGGAAGTTCTTATTATCACTAGTGAAGCCCAGTTTCTTTCCGAGTGCCTCCACATCCTTCAGAGGATCCACACCTGGTGACAGAATGAAGAAGATCGGTGTTCCTGGGCCAGACTCTTCGTATGATTTAGAGAACTCAAGCGCTGCTCCCTCGACGTATTTGTTACCAAGGTTTTCCTCCACATAGGCGGTCATGGCGTAGGTCATCCTGTCAGGACGAAGTGATCGCATCATGCACAATTTTTGTAGGCTCGACTTGTTCTTCCATTCTTGTGGGAACTTCTCTTTCTCAGGACATTCACTCTCAACAAACTTCTTCCATCTCTTTGCGGAACCCTCGATATCGCGGTCAAGGTTTCTGAATTCATCCGACGCTGACAGAGTTTTGATTCCTCCCCAGCTAAGGTTGTTCAAGAAGTCGACCGGGCTGGTGACATTGGGATCAGCCGGGAAGCGGAGAAGGAAATCAAGCTCTTGGGCGTTGATTGAGTTGCTCATGATCTGGATGAGGAAGGTCATCTGAGTGGTGAAGATGAGCTTGTCTCTCTCGAACAGACCGCGCGTGGTGTAGACGAACACGGAATACGTGATGCAGTCAATGAGGTTGAGCACACGTTGCTTCACCTCATCCGACTGTTCTGCTCTGTCGATGGCAACCGAGAACACAACGCTGAAGGCTTTCAAAGAAAACTGGTACATGGGATGGATCTTGTGCAGGTCATTCAGGATGAAGTACAGCAAGGACGCCCTGGCAGCAGCTGGTCTGTACACTTCACGAGTCTCATTAATCTTGACCTCAGTAATCTTAGCTTCCTTGACCTTCTCTTCAATCTCGACCGCGGTACGCTTGGTTGTCTCCAGATTCTCCACCAACTCATAGTCGCCCAGGAAGTTGCCCTCGGCGGCCGACAGGCGTTGCAGGAGGTTGTCCTCGAGTCCCTTGAGTGTGATCTTGAACTCGTTCTGTTGCTTGGTCAGATTGGCCTTCATTTCCTCGAGATCCTTGCGCTCTTTGCCCACGACGGCGGCCAACAGCTGGTCTTCGAGGCCATCGCGGGTCACTGTGAAGTTGATGAGTGTCGTCTGCGCCTGCATTTCCGGTTTGTAGTGAGGGTTGGCCAATTTCGTGTGAATAATGAGCCTGAATGACGGGTTGTATTCGACCTCCTTATCACCCAGCTTGATGGCTCGGCCTTTCTTGATGGTGTTGCGGCCAAGTAAAGGATCAAGGACAGGGTCAACGTCTTCCAAGATGTTCTCGAGGAGTACCACGTCACCGTTACTGACGGCTCTTTCGATGGTGTCTAAGTAGTTGCGCTGACCGAGTCGCACAACTGTTAAATCGTCACCATATTTCTGTTTGATCCATTTGATGCCCTGCAACTGAGGATCAATCATCAGGGGCCATCGTTCGCAGGTTGTCAAGATAGTGGCGTTTTCAGTGGACATGCGGTCACTAGGAAGACCCTCGTTATTCCAGCCAGCCACCGTGGCGTCATCTGTCAACATCGTCAACACGTCCAAGCCTTCAGTGACAGGAATAGGAGTCTTGAGGTTCTTAAGGAATGGTAACCAACAGCCGTTCATCAAATCCTGTCGATATTGTTTGGTGAAGCAACCTACGTATGACACGAAAGCAGTGACAAGCAAAACATCTCCAGGTAAAGTTGTTTCCTGGGATTTGAAGTTCTTCACCGACTCAGCCCAACGGACATTCTCAGAGGCCAAGCCCCCGACAAGACGATTGGCCAGCTCGATAGTCTTGTTGGTCAAATCAGCTTCCTGTTGACATTTCAGTTTGGCAGCGGTAGCGGCTTCGAATTCAGCGGTCAGTTTACCAAGAGCTTCCTCCAGAGAGGCCACTTTGTTTTGAATGTTTCTCAGCTTATCTTGAGCGGCAGCGAGCTGTGCATTGGCCTGGTTCAAAGCGATTCTCTTGGGCTCTACTTCACAGAAGACTTCGAAGAATTTCATGATGTTGATGACCCACGCACATAGACCGGAAGCAGCGATTGACTTGCCTCGGATGTTGTCTGGTTCGAATTCTGGATTAGCCAAATAGGGAGCAATCGCCTTTTGACAATAGTCCGGAATATTTTCCTTATCATAATTGACCAGGTTGTTGAGGAAATCATCCACTTTGCCCATCATGACCTTGGCCGCTTTCCAGCTCCTATCCTTGGGCACTTTGCCCGCTTTGTTGGACAACAGCACCATGACGGCGGCCGTGACATTGACGACAGCAGCGGGAGGAGAACCGAACGACTTCAACTCAGTCAAGTTGCCCTTGTTCAAAGTGTCCAAAGCCTGCTGGGCGGCCAACAGAGCAGGTTCCGCCTTCTCCAGATCCTTTTCGCATTCAGCCTGCTTCTTGGACACCTCTTCGTTGATGACCTTGACCTTGGCCTCTTCTTCATCCGCAATCGCCTTCTCTTTGCCCACTTTCTCCGATTCAGCGCCAACCACGTGAATGAGTTTGTTGGCTTCCTCGTTCTTGATGGCTAGATCCTTCTCTTGAGCAGCCAGTTTCGCTTTGAGATCATCGACCTAAACATATAAAGATAATTGTATTTTAGAAAAATGTTTGCTGACCCTTATGCTTATCTTAATGTAGATCTACATGTAGGTCGATATAGTAATGGACAATATTCATTTCAAATCCTTAATAACCATCAAGATTTCAGATGATTATCTTAAATGTGCTAACCTGCGTGGCAGTGCTCTTGAGTTTCTCGAGTCCGTTCTCCAGCCTGGACATCTTCTGCATGAGTTCGGCGTGCTTGGTGGCCACCAGGTTCCTGTACAGGGCGATCTGTTCAAGGAAGCTCTTGGGCGTCGTCTGGTTGTAGCGCTTCTCGTTCTGCAGGTAGGTCACGCTCATCTCGTTCACCGTCTTGTGGGTGTTTGCCATGAACAGCGCAACCGAGTCCTTCATGTCAGTCTGTAATGAAATTTAGAATTTAAATGACAAAATTGAAATAAGTTCAACATTGTAAATTTAGTCTGAATCATTAATAACTCGAATGAAATAAAGGGATTTTATGTATATGCATAATTATATTAATTTACAATTTCATTCCCACCAAATTCTCTATAAAGCATTCTTTCTTCAGTCTTCAATCATCCATCCCCATTACAAAACATCCCCACCCCCACTGAAATTCCTTTATATGACGCATACCTCGAGCAGGTCGACCTCCTCGAGGAATCGTCTGCTGACGGAGATGAGCGCCTCCTCGGGCCAGTCGTGGAACCAGTCGATGCTCGTCGTGTTGGTGATGGCCGGGAACTTGCGACTGCGCACGCGCAGAGTGCTGCCCACGGGCGAGAAGCAGAGGACCACCTTGAGCTGGTGGCGCACGCGGTCGATGAAGAACTTCCAGCAGTTCTCGCGCGTGTCCTGGATGCCCATGCCTTTCACCTGTACATAGGACGAAGGAGTGATAGGAATATACATATACACGAAAAGGCAATTGGGTATTGGCTGCGAATCCGCATGTCATATGACCGAACAGTTAGTAAACATACTGATATATCAAAACAATGGTTAGTTGCATTTGTCCCTTGATTAAACACATTTCAATTTTCTTTTTCGAGCTAGAAACTTTATACCTGTTACTTAATCTTAAACCAGAGCTATAAGATAAGGACTTGAAAACCAAAACGAACCTCATTGCGCAGTCCACTAATGATATCCTCGACCTCATCATCAGGGAAGAGCCCCGGAATTTCACCCGATGCCAGCAAATCATTGATCAAGACAAGGAACTTCTCATCAGCCACCTGTGAGTCCGTCATCAAGAACATGGTGCCAATATTCTTCACACCGGCCTTGATGTACAACTGTCCGATATCGAGCTTCAAATCAGCAATGCTATACCCCTTTCGCAGCGTGATCTGGAATGTCTCTAGCGAGCTGATGTAGGCTGCGAGACGGGAGAGCGACTGTTTGCCTGAGCCGCCGACACCGATGAGCAGCGCATTGCCACGTGGCGACTCGAGGATGCGGTTGATGCGAAGGATGTGGTAGATGGCGTCCTCGAACAGCACCAGGTTCATGGCAGCGTTCAGCTCGTTGTAGCCATCCAGGGCTTCCGTCAACGTCTTGGTCAGGTCCTTGAAGTCACTGACCGGGAAGTACTTGGGGTCGCCGATGCCCTGTGCGAAGTGGCAGTAGAGCAGGGGCTCCTGGAAGATGGCTGCCTCCTCCATGTCCTGAAACATAAGTATTAATATTTAGTTGGTTAATTTACACGTGTGCGTGAAGAACTTGCATATGATTCTACATGAAATACAAAATTATTAATCGTTCTTGAACGTTATACGATATACAACGAAAATAAACGATATCTCATCGACTAACGGAATCAGTGTAAACTAAACTGCATACCTCGAAGCTCTTCTTGACGGTGTCCTTCATGACCTTGTCGTAAGTAGCGATGTCGGCGTCGTCGACCAACTTGTCCTTGTAGACGCGCGCCGACTCGTGCATCCACACGCGCACCATGTCCGTGTTCGTCTTCATCGACTCCGGCGTGTTGAACAGCACGCCCTGTGTGATAAAAAAGCAAACTTATTGAATGTAAGTATATAAAATGAAATTGTTGTTTGTTCTCTCTTTTTTTCTATTTTTTTCCCCTTTTTTGCCTTTAACAACTTAAAAAAAAAACATCGCAAAGTCACTCTTTCGTGGCTTTTGTTGCAAAAATATGATGTGATAAATTAAAAGACGGGTTCGCATAGTGGAACCTATCATATGACACGCAAAATTACCGGTATATGCAAGAAACATTCAAAGAAAGAACCCATAACATGTAAGGCATATTGACAACCCAATTAAAAATACTTTCTTTTCAATTTGACTAAATCAGATATGATAAGCTCCCGCTAACCTGGAAGATGTTGGAGAGATCCCTGAGGTTGAAGATGTAGTGGAACTTGATGGCTGTGGGCAGGAAGGTGCCTGTGACCCTCGAGTGCAGAGCGAGGGCGCCCTGTACGAGCAAGGGGCAGAACTTGTGCATCTGCGTGGGGAAGCCGCCCTGCTGCAGGTGCTGCGACAGGATGTTGCTGTAGATGTGTTGCAGCGCGTCCTGGCCCGGGAACGAGATGGCGAACACGTTGAAGTGGCGCTGCAGGCGAGAGTTGATGGTGAATGAGCCGGCCGTTGGGTTCATGCAGGAGACGTACTGCGTCTTGCTCACTTCCTTCAAAGTCAGCTTCGTGCGGTCGTACCTGTGAATAAAAGTTACGTGTTTTTAAACATTATATAATGATGCACATCAAAACACTTTAGTCCGGTCCTTCATTATCCCAGTAAATATTAGCCATATTTATTCAATTCTTGGTATTGATTTTTACCTTTTGAAGGGTTCTGAAACGAATTTAGGGGGCTGAGGAATACTTACCAATGGTTGTAGTCGAGGTGTTGTCTGATAAGTGTATGTGGCTGCACGGTGAAGTACTGATCGACCTCGGGCATGTTCATGTCGTCGATGAAGTAGATGAGGCGGCGAGTTCCGGGCGGACCGAAGTTGCGGCCAGCCTTCTTTTCAAGCGGTTTCTCCAACACACCCTGTGTAAACAATAAAACCGCTCTATAGACACTGACCTTGTAACTGATACATTTCTAATGTATATCCATAGACAGGCTCTGCTTAAAATGCCAATTTGAAGTCATAATAATATCATCAATGATTGGTGTGAAGATTCTAGTAGACACCGCCTCAATGCCAATATGAGTTTATTGTATCTATTGTACCTGCAGTACGGCGGAGGTAGTGTACAAGAAACATTGCTGAAAATGACGATATGAAGAGAATATGCATCATTCAGATCACTAATCATGATAAACTTGTCTTAGACCGAGTACAAATATCAGTCTCACCTGAAGCACAGCGGAGGTGGTGTAGAAGTTGAAGGGCACATTGGCCACCATCCAGTCGTCGCTCTCGTCCATCAGGTTGTTGAGCTTGTCCTGCATCAGCACCGTCTTGCCACTTCCGGCCGCGCCCACCAGCATCACGGGCTTGCCCAGCTGGATGAGCTTGTCCATGAAGAAGCGCACGCGCGTCGTCTCCGCCGTGTGCACCAGGGCAGCCTAGAAGATACATGTAATAATGGCAAGTAAGCAAAAAACATCATCAACCTAATCATCATAAATATCAAATGGTGAAGATGGTCAAGGAGAGTTCAATACTATTTGTTAAGCAAATGCATACTAAGACACATGGGAATATATTTTACATTTATGTTGGCAACTAATCTGCCCATTGCGCAATATTCACCTGAAGAGGCAGCTCTGGGTCGAGTTCGAACTTCTCGATCTTCTTGGTCCACTGCTCGAACTTGTGGGTCTCGGGGTCGATGTAGTAATCAAAGACGGTGCCGGCCGACGGGAACTTGATCGTCTTGAACTCAGTCACCCACCATTTCGTGAACTCAACGCGGTGGTCCACGAGCTAAAGGATGAATGGAAAAATATAATATCTATTTACATAGAAAACATATTTATCAATATCTAGCTTATTTTTGCTTTAGCCCTTCCTTGATCGAGACATGCATTTTTCAATCTGTATGAAGAGTGATTTCAATCCTATATGCTTACCTGATCCTGGAAGAGGCATCCACCGAAGGCCCAGACGCAGCAGAAGCAGAAGTAGAGCTCATACAGCTCCTTGGGACTATCAGCCGGAATATTCTCTGGCGTGAACATGCACTCGAGCAGACTACACAGCATCTGCAGGTGGCTGATGTCGGCGATGGGCGTGATCTTCTTGAAGCGCATCTTCATCGTGTCCAGGCACGTGGGCACGTACTTCTCGAACAGGATCT
>LQRL01040882.1:29397-41246 GCA_001703475.1 Hydroides elegans
CTCATTAATTGAAATAAAGAGGGCCAAACTTATTTTCAAATGAGATGTACGCATCGACACTATTTGGTTATTCAGAAAAGTATATCATAGTCAACTATAAAAGCAAGGGATGCAAATAATTGAAACTACGCAGAAATGAGCAAAAATATGTTTTCTAAAATTTATATATTTTGTAAAATCAAATATGAAATCTTTCAAAGTTCCTATAATATCTAATCGAACGTGTTAAACCGTCAAACAGATGTTAATTTCTAGGAGGGTGAACTTTCTTTATTTACAACATTTATATTTATAGAGGCGTCCTTAAAATACGATTATCTTCTACTTATCCAGGGGTCTATGCACCAAACGAACATTTTCCAAGTATTTGCAAAAAACGAGCTCGATTATTCGGCAATTAATAATGCTTTAATAATTTGACAAATGATTCGTTAGTCAAATATGTTTACGACAGTTTGCATGAGTATTTGGGCATGGTACATGGCTCAAAGGTAATTTTATCGCAATATAAATTAGTTTTTATGTGAATTCTTATGTACTATTACAGCAGAGAAAACCTCTTTGGTGGAATTCAGATGCCATATCGTGCATAATAAAAGATTGTACGTTAAGATAGCGGTTCGTTTTGATAAAAATACACCAGAGTTTCATTATCACAGTATAGCATATTAGAATGAATTCGTTGTAAAATGTAAGACCTACCAGGATAAAATACAATGGACTTTCACTGTTACAACGGAGCTTCTGTATGACAATGGAGTTTCATTGTTTCAATGCCATTTCATTTGATGCACTCAATTAATGTCACTTAAATTGTCACTCGATTTGTGCCCCTTCATAATAAAACAACTCGAAACATCTAAAAGATAAGCTCAGAAGAAATATTACAGCGGAGTTTCACTGTAACGACCTACGAGTTTGGTAGATATGCTGTTATCTCCGACATATATGAGGATGAGTTGAACTATATCCGTGTCCTACGATTCACGATATGCCTACTTTTTCTTAATTACCCACTCCCTAAAACCCAATTTCGAGGGATTCAAAACACACACATATTAGAATGCCCCATACGGAATTAGGGCAAATGCTACAACGGAGTTTCTCTTTCGACTTACCAGGGCCCATATGCATGAAAAATCTTACATGTCTGAGTGCACTTACATTCTAAGTCAGTATGTTAAATCTTAATTCATGGCTAGATTTATGTAATCAAACAATTAATATTATAATTTTCAAAATGAGTTTAAGCTATTCAGAGTATTTTAATAAGAAATTCGAAGTATCAAACGAGATATCGATGTCGAACTTAGAATGTAAGTGCACTCAGACATGTAAGATTATTGATGCATATGGGCCCTGTTTAGTAGAAATGTTTGTCTTCCCGCCATATTTCAGAATTAGCTGTATCATATCACGAGTTTGAGTCCCATATACAAAGAATAACTAAATGCCCCTTAAATGTTACAACGGAGTTTCACTGTAACAACTTCTGGTTATCCTCATCATTTGCTTATACATGTCTTTCCCTGTCCTTACATGGATTGAGATACCTCCCACATATAAAATAACCTGACACCCCTTACCAGTTTTGTTGAAATATTTGTATCCCCGCCATATTTTAGAATGAGTTGAATCATATCCGTATCTTCAAACTCATGATGAGCCTGCGTCTTTTTGATTTCCGCTGCGTAGTGCACTGGTGTTTCACCCTCCTGAAATAATAATAAAACAACTTGTTTGTTGTTGTACATTTAGGGCACTTGTAAAAACGTTTATTGCATTTTTTTTTGCGGGATTAGATTGCATCACTAGTTGTTCAATGATTTTCAATATAGTGAACACGTGTCCTTTTTTCTTTTACAAAAGCACGAGGTTTTCTGTACAACCTGGTTGATTTTAGCTGGTTTGACAGCTGGTTTGATTATTTGGTCAATTTAATTCACTTGACATAAGACAGGTTAATTGTTCAAAACGTTCCTTAACATTCCTTTAAGACTATTCTCGACCATTTTATGTTTGTCAAAAGGGTCGTTAAATAATATTAACCATATCGACTTCAAATCATACCTGATTCTGCAGATTAACCAGCATCACCGCGTCCAAATGCGACCGATGTTGTTCCACGTGGGTCAACAACGTCTGTACAACCGCTAGGTGGCAGTAACGCACAGCCACGTGGACAGCTGTTTCTCCATTCTGTGGAATTAACATTTTACACACCATTCTATTGCAACCATTATACAGCATTTTACACACCATTATACAGCAAAAATATCATACGAGGTTAAACTCACTGCCACCAGGACAGTCGTTTCTGCGTTCTGTACAATTGACATTTTACACACCATTCTATTGCACAATTATCAAATATGGTAAAAATTTTGTACATATAGCCATAATAAAAGTTGTTTCTCTATTCTAAAACAATGACGATTAGATGAATGCATTGGGCCGTATTTTACACATCATTATACAGCAAAATTATCATATGATGATAAAAAAAGACTTTCGTTCATATAACTACGATTATAGACACCATTTAATACATAATATGCATTTAAAGACATTGATATGTAAAAGGGCGATAGTTCGATACGGTGTGGTTTACAATCGCCAGACGGCAGTGTCTCACTTTCATTTCAATAAATGATCAGGGGGTGGTTAAAAAAAGAACGTTTTTTTTTTTACATTTTGATACATAGCAAAAGACATTTTGCACAAAATATTATCAAAAAAATCTTTCATTGGCTTCTATTGTCAAAGATTCCACTTTTTACACATCGTAACATACCTTTGATTGACACATAGGGTCGCTACCGTCATGAAGCAACGTCTGTACCATTTTAAGATGTCCGTGTCTCGCACTGATATGAAGAGCGGTCTCACCGTTCTGCAATATATGGTTTCATTTGCATGATATAATTGATTTTAAAAGTGTTTTCTTTTTTTTAGAAAAAAAAAATGTACATCAAGTTTTTTTTTGAGTGTTGGTCTAACAAGACATGATTTGTAAAAGCAATGAAATTGGAATTATCAAAAGCCCATATTACAGACGTGTTTCTTAAATCGAAACCAACGGAGCCCTGTTCAATATTTTGCAATTTTCCGTTCAGTCAACGGAAAATCGACTGGGATTTTATTACAAATAACCATTATTTTTTATTCATGCAGACTTATTACCAACAAGTGTGAAATTTACTGTTAATGTGATATGGTCATGGAGTTTTCAGTTGTAAAATCTGTTTTGGTCGCCATGATTCATGCCAAAGCTTTGATTTACCTCTTTTGTTGCATTGACGTTCGCTCCGCTCTTTACAAGCATCTCTGCGCAGCGTTCACCATCGCGAATTCTTGCAGCGATATGAAGCGGAGTCTCTTTATCGGGGCCACCCTTGATCTCAACCTGATCAAAGTACGTGGATGTATATATTTAAAAACATAGCTTTTAAAGCAATGGTTTCAATGTTGAGCACGAGCGCTTCATTTAGATCAATGAATGTTGAATTGATTTTGTAAAATAGTTTTTTCTCTCTCTCTCACTCTCTCGCTCACTCTCTCTCTCTCTCTCTCTCTCTCTCTCTCTCTCTTACTCACTCTCCTCTTTCCTCTCTCTCTCGCTCTCTCGTTCTCTTCCCCTCTCATCCATCTGTTTTTTTTTATATCTCTCTTATCTCTTATCTCTCTCACTCTCCATCCATCCCTCTCTCTTTATCTCTTTCCCTCATTCTCTCTCTCGCTCTCTTTCCTCTCTCTCTCTCTCTCTCTCTCTCTCTCTTTCTCTCTCTCTCTCTCTGACCCACTCTATTTTTTTCTTTCGCTTTTTTTGTTCTCTCTCTCACTCACTTTCCCTCTGTCCCCCCTCTCTTTCTCTCTCTCCTCTCTCTATATATCTTACATTCAAAATCCACATGATTGGTAAAACAGAATCGTACCTGTGCCCCGTTGCCTAGCAACACTTGTACGGCCATATGTTTGCAATATTCGACAGCAACGTGCAGCGCAGTGTAGTTGTCCTGTTAAAGAAAAAGAAAGAAAGAAAAATGTTTTAATGTTTTATTATTCTAATACTACTTATATATTTCAATTACTTACGACAGCAACGTGCAAAGCAGTTTATTTGTCCTGTTGAAAAAAAAAAAACACACAAAAAAAAGGTTTGTTATATATTCAAGTTGTCCTGTATGTTATGTTTTGAACAACTTACTTATTATTAAAGGCGCGCTCATGCAAAAAAAAATATCATAAATTTTGGCGTGAACAGAGGGGATAAATTGCTATGTTTTATACAAATGTAGCTTTCGAAAATATCGGGTTTCGTGCATTTTTCCGAGCTTTTTCGTTTGCGTGAACGCGGCCTAAGACATCTTGTATTCATGAACTCAAAAAGGGGCTTTCCCAATACACCATAAATGGTATTTGGTTAACCAGTACCACTACAAAAATTATATGTTTTTTTTTATGTGTAGTTGTTTTGGTTAAAAAAAAACGGGAAAATATTCAGCGTAATTATAGCTTCTTGAACACATTACTCATTGTTGACAAAGATAATGATGTTTACTTCTAGTTCATATTTATTCTTGAAATCATTGAAATATATTTAACCAGTAAACAAAGTGGACATATTTCTGGGTTTGCACTAGATAATATGCTTTAATCTGTTTTAGAAAATACCGAAAATTTCCGTTTTGACGGATTCAAGTTGTATTTTATAAACAAATAAACTGTGAAGGATTATCACAATGCCTTATATACTTTCCTTTAAATATGATTATTTAGATAGTTTGTTAATTGGTGCAATTGTTACCGACTAACAAGAACAGTGTGTCATAGTCTTGGTCATAGTCTTTTTACCTACTTTTGATTATAGCTTACCAATACAATTAAGTTGTATAAGTTTGCCAATACAATTAGGATATTGTTTCATTTATACGGTTTTGCGGTTATTAAACATACATTTATAATGTAAAAGGTTGGTCAAAATGTCGAAGCTGGCCAGAATCCACAGGAATTGAGAACTAACCCTGTCGAGCACATCACGCTTATATTTCGACTTTTGAGAGAGAACATACATGCATTAAAGCAGAAACCAAGATATAAAAGAATTCATAAAACTGCAGCTAAGCCGAAGTAACCACACGTTATTTCATGACCAATAATTTAGAATAATCCAAAACATTTGATAGAATCTATGATATCGAAAAAGAACCTCTTCAGATTTTCATGCTTTTTCTCATTTTGACATTTTGTGCGCACGAAAGAATTCAGTGAACAAACTCTAAGAAACAGAACTACATGTAGAAGTCTATCGAGGTTCAAAACTATTTCAGGCCCAATTTGTACTGCTTTGACTGTTAAAAAGGAAAAACAGTCTGTCTGCTTACATGTATTGATCTAGCCTAAATATAGCCTTAATATACACATAGACTCTATGATAAGCTACACTATTTATTGATCTGTTGAAACATAATGCAGCTCATGTATTGCGAAACATTTAAAAAGGTGAAGTAGAGTCTATATAAAACTTGTCAGTTACATGCATGCTAACTTAACAGTTTAGAGAATAAAATTTCAATTGTTAGTGGATGTAATTTATAAGGTTAGCCTTACAATAATCACTGTAAATTCGTCTTTATTAATTGGACAACAAGAGTGTGTATCTTCATTATATCTCTAATAAAGAAATAGAGTATATACTATAACTGGATAACAAATTCTTTGTTGAATCTTTGCGAAATCGAAAGTGATAAAATGGCGTCAAATGTAAAGAATGAAATCAAGGATTGGCAAAGCGGAATGAATGTATGCGAACGCAACTGGCATATGTTAAAAAATGAACTTGAGACCGATGTGACGTTTAAAGTTGCTTCGCCACAGGAAGGTACTTTTTTATTGTTATTATTCTTTATTTTAAATCAGATATACAAAGCCCTCAGCCACGATAGCGATTCTCTAGTGAGGAAAAAACGCTTATGAATTCGCTTATGTGCCTGGCCATACTTTGGGCAACGCGGAGCGAAAGCGATTATTGTCCTACATATTCCTACATGTTCCTACATGTATATGTTCTCCATAGGACTTTGTCATTTGATTTTTGAAACCGCTTATGATCGCTCAGTCCTGGGTGGCCATAGTTTTGAAGCGATATATTCGTCGCTCTTTATAAACAATAGATCCCACAATTTATTTCATCAGAACACTACCTAAATGCAATTTGTGAGAGTATCAATCCCCAATTAAAGCCAACATTGTAAACTATTTACAAACATATATATACTGCCTCTGAATATTGAGACTTTAATATACATTTCTAAATTTTCTTGGTCCGAGTCTAACATTATATGAGTTTATCAATGAATATTTTCATCCATAACTTATTTCAGTGTTATTTCAAGAATAATATGTTTCAAGTCCTAGCTTTTCCTTGCTGCGTTCAACGGATGGATAGAAAGGTGTATATTGAATTTGCACGGTATCTATAATTTGTGCACACGTGTTCCTTGAGAATTATTTCGTATCTTGAAACATCTTACATATGAATACATTGAGAAACCAGTTTTCTATCACACCTAAGTCAAAACACAATCACAGTCTAAAGGCGCGCGCCCACTGACACGAGTACGAGTACGAGAACGAGAACGAATACGAATGCGAGAGGAAATTAGGACGTTGTTTTTAATGTTTGACAAGTATGTGTGTTGTTATTAAAAACACACATACCTTTTATAGAAGAGCACACTACGAGGTGTTCCTGAAAAGGTGGTTCTTTTGAAAATTTATCTAACTACACAGTTTCGAAAAATGCGATCTAGCTACAAGAATAAATGCAGCAGTTGTTTGTCAATAAATTTCATTTTTTTTACCAATCCAATCCAAAATATTAATTTCTTTTAAATCAAAATCATTAACCTAGGCGTTCTTAATGGAAATGACAGCAAAAATGTGTATTGTTTAACACTCTTTCAACTACTTTTCACAAAAGGTGTTCCTCGCCGGATTCTAGCTGCCTAGATGAGCGCAATGAGACCAGGTAGCTTAAACAATAGGAACACCTTTTTACAAAAAATTGCTCTTCTAGATTTGATTAATAATTGTATATTTCAATATATCAATCGGTTTAATGCTCTAGTAAACACTTTCTTAAAATTAAGTCGTGGGGTGCCCTTCTTTTATACGGCTTTCAACCAATAACTTTGACTAACATACATGTCAAACATTGCAAACAACGTCCAAATTTCGTCTCGCATTCGTATTCGTTCTCGTTCTCGTTCTCGTACTCGTGTCAGTGGGCGAGCGCCTTTAAGTAGTTGTAAAGTAACACGTGTGCGCAAATTATCGATACCGCGCAAATCAAGAGACATCTGGATATTAAATCATTTTTCTATTATTTCCTATTTTTGATTTAATGAATTTTCAGATTTGATTTTTTATACGTAGTATACACATGATAAAAGATTTTCTTTTCGTTAACATTTTGTAATCAATCGAGATATTTGTTTCTTTTTAAAAGTTGTTTTGGCATGCTAAAAATAGACAGGTTCAGATATATGAAGTGTACTTGGGTCATGATAAGCAAGCAATCCACTTTTGATGCTCGAGTGCTTGAATATATTGCCTATTGATTTAAAGTTTATAAAGACTCTTTTCCATTGGCAAAATTACCCTTGATTAAATAGATATTTTTAATTCAAAACCGCTCGTCGTTGCTCAAAGTCTGGTCACTCAAATCGCAGCGATGACGCAAGTCTGGCCAGGCCCTATGAATGGGATTTTTTAAAAGTTCATTTGGACCATTTTCTCTGATTGGATATGGCTAATTTACACTCTCAACCTTTATTAGCACCCATACTAACTGTATGCCAAATATAATTGCGATTGGTGAAGAATTGTAGCCTTGAGTGTGTTCACAAACTCCATATATTAAGGGGGCTATAGGGGATTTTTAAGTCCAGTTGGGCCATTTTCCCTGGTCGGATATGGCTCATTTACAATCCCAACCTTTATTAGCACCCATACTAACTGTATGCAAAATATAATTGCGATTGGTGAAGAAGTGTAGCCTAGAGTGTGTTCACAAGGTTATTGTTTACGGACAAACAGACGGACGGACAGACAGACGGACGGGCGGACACGACGATAGCAATAGCCTTCAGCCAAAATTTGGCTGAGGGCTATGCGATATGATTGCAAGCAATTTGTTAAACGATAGAATAACAATTAAAGGCGAAATATACTGAATGTATATCTATTAAATACATTGCTACACACAAAAATCAATTTGAAATGAATAAAACCTTTGACAATTTATTTTCCATTTCAAATCGCCAAGAAGTTTGCTAGTCCTCGCCGCGTTAGCGCGAAACGGAGGACTTTATTATATAGCTGTATTGTAAATTCTAATGGCCGTTCGTCACTACAAGAAATAATTGATATAAAAAAGTATACGTTATATCAAGCCACAGACACATTTTTCAGATTTATAATGGCTATATTCTTGAACGCATGCATCTATATCAAAATAAGGTTATGTGTTTTAGAACAGTGATGAAAGCCCATTTAAATAATATCAGAACCATTTAAATGCTAAACCCAGTTTATGAGATATTTGACCAAACATCCGAAAAATCCCAGAAAAGCTCGCCAACTTTCGATCATATATTCTATTTGTTTGAAATTATCTTACAAATTAGAATAGAATTTTTACGGAATAATAAAGAAGGTGATTATAAAAAGGTGATTCTTAGACTAAACGTGATTATTGATGGCATTTTGTACGGATTAGATCTCGGCTATCCGTCGATTTATTATTTTGTAATCCTATGGCACAAAAAACATATATTTGAGCGATGCCTAGGCGTATTTCTTCTAATTATCTGAAAAAATTGAAATTTTGGCAAATTAAAAAAAAATGTTGAGGTTGAGACTGAGACTGATTATTAATGGTAGTTTGTACGGGCAAAATCTCGGCTTTCCCTCGATGAATTTTTGTTTGATTGATTTAATTAATATTATGTTATTTCTTTTTTTCTATTTTTATGCTATCCCTCGACGAATTTTAGTTTAAGGGATTTAATCTATATCATGATTTGATTTACTAAGTATTTCATTTCTCGTACTGTTGCTTAGTAGCAGAGAACTTTCAGTTTCAGATTCACCAATCTACTTGTTTTCTTTTTCAGGACAAAATACTGCTGTAGTTCGCGCTCACCGCTATATGTTAATTTCGGCGTCGCCCGTTTTCTGGGCGATGTTATGCGGGGAGTTGAGAGAGCAAGGTGACATAATTGTTCCGGATGTTGAGCCAGATGCATTTCGGGAAATGCTCAGGTAAATACAGAACATTATATTACAGCCTGTATTAACTGTGAATGACCGTTATTGAAATGGCCCTCGTTGAGCCGATAACCCAGGTTCGATGTAAAGGGTTCGATTTAAAGTTCAGTCTTATCGAATATCTAAGACTGGGGCTTTCAAATGTTCGGCAAAATCAATAATTCGGTTTGGTCATATAAACGTTAGTGAGGGTCGACTGTAAATGTAATCATAAGCTGAATATAGTCACAATAATAATAATTTTGGGATGATTGTGCTTTTTTATACACAATTTAATGCATATACTTACTGTACTGTGTTTTACTATAAAACTCACGATACTTTTTATTTGTAACCAAAAAGTGCCTAACCTATAGATTTTAATATTTCGATTTTTTGCAGATTCATCTACACAGATGAGGTGACTTTGAGCGGGCAGAATGTAATGCAAGTCCTACATGCAGCCAAGAAATATCAGCTATCTATCCTAGTCAAACGTTGTGTGGATTTTCTTGACAATGAGCTCAAAGCAAGCAATGCCTGCTCAATCCTCGACCATTGCCAGTTCTTTAGCGAAGATGATCTTTCCAAGAAATGCCTCGATATAATTGAAAGAAACACAGAAGAGGCGCTGGCATCAAATGATTTTTCAAGCATTTCAAGCGAAACTCTAGGATGTATATTAGACAGTGCTCAGTTAGCTATCAAAGAAGTAAAACTTTTCGAGAAAGCGTTCGAGTGGGCTTCCAATCGTACTGATAGAACCTTGAATGTTCGTACCGTCCTCGGCAACAATCTCTTCAAAATTAGGTTTCCCTGTATGACAAATCAAGAATTCACTGAAATTGTCTGCACAAAGGATGTTTTGACGGAAAGGGAACAACTACAAATTTTCAAATATTTAGCAAGTCCTCAAACTAGTGAACAACCCAAATCATTTTGTTGTGATGCAAGAAAATCAAAATCTGGCCATTGTCAAGAGAAACGTAAGTAATCGAAATGCATATTCATATGATACAGCCATTTAAAACATTTCCAGGTTTTTTTTCACTGTAAACTCATATCAATGATTTGAAAAAGAAAGGACACATTTGATTATAAAATAACTTCATCAGAAAAATGTTTTGTTTGCTACATTGCTACATTCCATGGAGACGTGGTGGCCGAGCGGTTAAGCGGCCGAGCGGTTGCCTCTCCCCACCCAGGTGTGTACACGTACAATTGGGTACTTGGTAATTGAATGTGTATGTCACAAGACGGTGATTGTGAGCGCCAATTGTATAATAGGTTGCCTGCCCGTTAAACAAGTGTACACATACATGAAGGACCAAGGTAATAATGGATTGTAAACCGCTTAGAGCTAAAGCAGGATAGGCGGTATATAAATACCCACAATTATTATTATTATTACATATTTCAATCTGATTCAATAGATTATGTATTGTTATAAAACACATACTTTGGTATGTGTACTTTAATAAAAGAACAAATCATTTTGTTCTACTACAGGATTTAATTTGTTAATATATAGTTTGTTCACTCTGAATCTGAAACCATGCCACGTTGAGATAACGATTACAAAGCACCTTTAAATGAAAAATACTATGCAATGCAACTTTGTACTCATAAATTGTCATCTGAATCTATATCACTTTCACTTCTTCTCAGAAGCCGTGCCACGGCACAATAACGTCATAAGACAGGGCGATCGAGTGCGAGTGATACAGGGAGAACGTTTTACTCTTAGTGATTATTTTTTACCTTTCTATGTGGATTCCAATGAACAAGGTGTCGTCACGAGCACCAAATATCCGGATCAGTATACTGTACTGCTTGACAATGGTAACAGCGTATGGATACTGTCAAGCAACCTCCAAAAAGTGCCATAAGTTATCAATATAACATGAACAAACTGAGTTTGTTTATTGTTTATCTATTTATGCTCACAAATGTCACAGTTTTATATTTATTTTGTTATCAGTGTCTTATAAATGGAGATTTAGATAAGATTGGATGATGCATGGTATTCAACGCAATCAAGGACATAGACTAAATTAAATTTGACATGTTATCTACACAACTAGTGGACATATATTTTTGGAATTGGTCTTGTTGTATTATAAATTGAATTCCACTTTTTATCAACTAAATTGCGATACACCGTAGAAAAACGTTTGAATGGTTGGTTACGCTATTTCGAACAAGACATTGAAAGTTCTATAATCAAATATAGTATATACAAATAAATCTTTCAATAGACATTGTTTTATTCATCTATTTGTTTTATTCATCATTTTGTAGTGTTTGCTATAATTATAGTTGCAAAAATATTAGCACATATCGAATTTTGACAGTAGCTTCTTAAACAGCAATGTGAGATATACGTCGAAATTCATAATACCTTGATGTTTGCTTCAAATCTTTTGAAAAAAGTAACGGCTTGATCAACTTGATTAAAACAATGGTGACAGGCCAATTAAATCATCATACACTATCATTATTATTATCTCATTTAAATATTATATATATAGAAAATA
>LQRL01040882.1:41394-60378 GCA_001703475.1 Hydroides elegans
TGATGAATTTTACATATTTTAGTCTATTTTATTGAATTCGAACATAATAAATCAGTGATTATGAATTATAAATGATTCTTGTAATCGCCCCCTTCTCTTTTGACATTGCGCCAACTCAACGACTTGTGTCATTTACAAGGGAATATACGGTATATTTATAAAAAAAAATAATGCAACTTTAAAAAAACTCTTATCGAATCAAAAGCGATAAAACGGCATCGTTGACTGCAACTAAAATCAACAACTGGTAGAGTGAACGTATATGAACGAAATTGATTTATGCTACAGCAGGAACTAGAGGCCGATATAGTCTTCGCTATATTGATGGTAAGGTTCAATCTAATTTTCATACTTTAACTTTACTAATTTTATGAAACTGTAAGATATTTCTTAAATTCGCAACCGTCGCATGATTAAAGTGTCAGTTCAAAATGGTTTAAGAGTAGTAACAATATTCAAGGACAAGTTATTCACATTCATAAATAAAGTGATGACATGCATACAAGCCGGAAGCGTTCATGTACAACGTATTGATATAATTTATTTGAACACATCGGCATGGTTAATGCACACATATTCTGATATATTAAAATACAAGTACATGTTTCGGATCAGGAATTTAACATCAAAATACGGGAATAATTATTTTTATTTTTAATAAGGTTGATAGATCTTTTTACTTTTGAAGAATAACGTATTTGTATCAGCACTTTGGAATGCCATTGGAAATTTCAAAAAGCGTATTTAATATAGAAATATTTAATTTCATAAGAATATTATTTAGTAACAAAATATCAATAAATCAAACTAGACGGTCAGTGACCTTGGATTCCACTTGAACTTAAACCATTCGTCGATTCAGTATGGTCAATCTATACCTTGGAAAACATTGAACTAATTTGCAAAGTTTTAGGAGAAGATCTAATTCCACATCTCTTCATATAATGGGGCAGTAAATAAATTAAAGGAGACGCGCAATCAAAAATTAAATGACTTATATTTGCTGACATCCATGCATTACACTAGATCATAAATACGAAAAAATAGACAATTTATGTCTGAATTTTTCTTTCATCATTTCATTAAAAACTAGAAGGTGATATGGTTTTGTATGTCTCAAAACGTCTCAATCACAACGTCTGTCTTACAACGTCTTTCTCAAACATCTTTCTCATAACGTTTTTCTCACAACGTCTTTCTCACAACGTCTTTCTCAAAACGTAGTTCTTACAAATTCTTTCTCGCAACGTCATTCTCACAACGGCTTTCTCTCAACGCCTTTTTCACAACGCCTTTCTCACAACGCTTTCGCACAACGTTGTCATCACACTGTTTGATTATATATTCGTTCTCACAACGTTGTCCTCACAACATTACGATTCACGGGGATCATTATCTGTACTCTATGTTCAGACTGCTGTAATTTCAACCAGATTATATCTATCAAACTCGACGAGCTCTCGCTTGATGACTTCAATAATTGCTGTCATTTTGATAATTTTTGGTCGTTCGACATTATACCATGACGAGACACAACTTCAATAAGCTGTTGTGTTTATGGATATGATCCAGCTCGATTTCTTCAATGATGTCATGAGGAGGCACAGCTTCAATATATGTTTATAAAATATTAGAACCCTAGTTTGATTCCTTATACAGTGGTGATCATTTATCTTAGGACTATTCTTTCTGAAAAATCGTAAATATTTTTACATTTATTTGCAAAAAAAATGCAATTTTATAGCAAAATAAATTTCCAATACTTTCTATAAATTTGCAAAAAATGCCGAGGGATTATTTATATCGTGTCACTTATGTAAACACACGTCTGGTTCCTATTGTTCTTTTGTCTATTTATGACCAGTCCTGTCGAGTGTGTGCTACAACTGAATCAATGAATCAGTCAATACGAGGTGGCAAAGAGTCGGATTAGGTAGCTTAAGTTATTAGGCTTGTTATAACCTTTGCTCCGTAAATTATAAAGATTGTCCATGAGGGGTGAAGTTTTAACCAATCAACGACTGTATCAATTTAAACCCTTTGCTATGGCGGGTCAACGGTCAAAACCTGTGCTCAGGCTAAATAAAAGTGTTTTCGAACTCGAACCTCTATGCTCTGGCAACCTTTTAGGCGGTTGAATGCAAATACTGTGCCCCAACCCCTATATTAAACTGAACCACCATTGTTTTGACCAAACGCATATGGTCACTTGCCTTTGAAAACCTTTACTCTGGCATTGGGTGAAGTGGGTGATTTCAGCCAAATATGCGAGGTTATTTGATTGTGAAAGGGAATAGATTTTTTGGAATAAAATTTGTTTCGAATTCGGAGATAGATTTTTCATTGCCACCACGAAACCAAACTCCAATATTGTTTAACATACATCCAGTGATCTATGAGCAAACTTATCACTGACACTAATCCCCACCTTTTGAGAGGCGATGACATAATGCAAACAATGACGGGGTTTTATTGTTCGATCCTTATTCCTGAAAATTTCTACAAAATTGCAATTTTTTGCTAATTTTTAGAAAGAAATATTTGCAAAAAAAAGTGTAAATATTTGCACTTAATAGTCCGAAAATAAATGATCACCACTGTATATGGGATGTCATTTTAACAATTTGTGGTTGATTGAAACCTGGACGAGGCACAATTTCAATGTTTATTGTTATTGGAGCTCTAGGTAAGTTCATTCATAGATACTACCATCATTGAAGAAAATCCGAGAAAAAAATTGATGGATCGACATGAATCCTTGGCAGGGCATGTTTTGACTGTTTTCCTCATACACACATACTTAAATGATAATATCTTATACTATCGCTCACATTTCCTCAACTGAATATGAAATCAACAATTTAAAACCAATAGAGATAAAACCTTGGCGACTTTAGACCTTGGTCTATACGGGTATAAAATTTAAAAGCTCATACAAAAGTCGCATGCACAAAATGCTTTACATCGGGTAAAAATGTTAAAATCTACCATTTTTAAAGTGCTCCAGAATCATTTTTTTACAAATCGAAAAGAAACCTTAACGATGCACTTTAGACCTTGGTTCATATGTGTTTAGTATTAATAGGTTCTAGCTCAATGTCTTCATACCAATTTCGCGTACACAAAGTTTTATATATCAAACGGGACAGACGGCCAGACGGACGAACCGACGGACAGCCTAATTCAAGTATATACACCTCCCTTTCAAGGGGGTAATCATTTGCTACTTTCAATCATGGGCATACATTGAAATCTCTATGTAATTGTACCTGCTTTATATGATCAAATAAAAGCAGTGTACCGACACGTTGTATAATACAAACAACGTCAATACTTTATCCGCATTTACTTGTTCGGGTTTTTATGGGAACACTCTCTTTAGGAAGGCCTTTGGAATATTACACATATTATTGATCTGCATTTGTATTGAGAATATACCATGACAAAAGGTAAAAAAAACAGTGTATATAGATTGGTTCAGCCATAGCTGTATGACAGACAGAGACTCTTTAATTATATATTATATAACAAACAATCGTAAAAAATAAACATTGGTTTAACGGTCATTGATGATACTTCTTTAAAAGCCAGTGTATTGTTGATTGGGATTAATTTTGAAATAAGCCAACTAAAGGAAATTGCATATCTGAATATAGAAAGTATATTTGGAATCATAAGCTTTTTTGTCAAACTGAAAGTAATAAAATGGCGTCAAATGCAATTAATGTAAGCTACGATTGGCAGAGCGAAATGAATGTATGCGAACGCAATATGCATATGCTGGAAAATGAACTAGAGACCGATGTTACGTTTGAAGTATCTTCACCGCAGGATGGCAAGTTTTTGTTGGCAATTTGCTTGAATGAAAACAACACAATACTTTATAACATCATGTTATATGTTTGATTAACTTATTCTCTATAATGAATCACTCTTAAAGTTATGAACAACACATTTAGATCAATGATTCCTTATAAATCAATAAACATTAAATTTCAAATGTTGTATTTTTTCAGAGGAAAAAGTAGCAACAGTGCGCGCTCACCGCTACATGTTGATTTCGGCGACGCCGGTTTTCTGGGCAATGCTATGTGGGGAATGGAGAGAGCAAGATGACGTCATCATTCCGGATGTAGAGCCTGATGCATTTTGGGAAATGCTCAGGTAAACACAGTGCGGAATAGAATTTCTTACCCTGCATTATTTTTACAGCAACCCTAACCGATTAAGGTTGCGTTAACCTTCGTTGTAAAAAGAAAGCACTAACTGTTTTCAGTTGTAAACAAACATGGCGGACATTGATTTTATTTTTGTTTTTCATTTGTACCGATTGTGTCCGCGCCATTGACAATGCAGTTTACAGTAACACACCAATAAGGTGAAAAAACATGTTTTCCAAAACAGCATCTATTTTGACAAATTATTAAAGTAATCAACTATTCAATAAATGTATTTTTATATTCGACGTGTCTTTTGTTATTGTTTTGATTTCAAAACGAGGTTATCTAAAGACAACTGAAAATAAATCCAGTTGTCAACCTGTTGGGGTTGCTGTAAAAAGAATGACTTAACCGAAAAAAAAAATGTCCCAACCGGTTAGGGTTAGAGCTTAAAAGAATGCAGGGTTAGTCAAAAGGATTCACTGTAAGTGGTCTTTATTGAAATAAAACTAATAAAATCGATAGGATTGATGTGAACTGTTGAGGTTCATCTAATGTCATATATAGGGACATGTTTAGAGGCTGGGGTTTAAAATGTTCCTAAAGATGACTTACAGAGTTTGTCCATGTCAAATTTTCAACCAAATATGTCATAATAGCATATGTCAGTTATAGAACATTATTTAAAAAATATGTGTTATATTTCAGTGGAGGCTATACAACACAGCTAATAAAGTTTCAATCATCAAAATTATAAGAAAGTATTTTGTTTCTAGATTCATCTACACAGATAAGGTGACTTTAAACGGACAAAATGTTATGCAAGTCCTTCATGCTGCAAAGAAATATCAGCTACCAATTCTAGTCAAACGTTGCGTGGACTTTCTTGACAACGAGCTCAAGGCTAGCAATGCCTGTTCAATCCTTGATCATTGTCAGTTCTTTGACCAAAAGTATCTGTCCAAGAAATGTCTCGCTATAATTGAAAGAAACACAGAAGAGGCGCTGGCATCCGATGATTTTATCAACATTTCCAGCGAAAATCTAGGATGCATATTAAATAGTGCGCATTTAGCTATTCAAGAAGCTCAGCTTTTCGAAAAGGCATTCAAATGGGCTTCTAACCGAACTAACGGCATGTTGAGTGTTCGTGCAGTTCTTGGAAATAACCTCTACAAAATTCGGTTTCCATGTATGACAAATCAAGAATTCACTGATATTGTCTGCTCAAATGATGTTTTAACGGAAGGCGAACAATTACAAATCTTCAAGTATATAGCAAGTCCCGAAAACAGTGGCAAACCTAAATCCTTTTGCTGTGATGCAAGAAAAGCAAAACAATACCGTAGACAAGAGATAAGTAAGTAAACAAAATCAATATTGATAGTAAATTACAAAAATAGTTTGTTTTGCATAAAATATAATAGAATAAAAAAGAGAAGGTTGATTATAAAATATATATCTATCATACCTGTAAAGGGTTTTGCTATATTATTCAATCTGAATCAATAGACGATAATCTGCCAAAAAAAGTAAATATAAACCTAGCACAACAATATTTGTTTTTGTTATTGTTGTCATATATTCCATTTTTACATATTAGACTCGTAATGTAGGAATATGATCAGGAACATTTCACTATTTTTTAGAAGAAACTATTGTTTTTCTTACATATGTTGTGAAAATAAAAATGCACAAATTAAATGCGTTTATACCAGGACGTTTTAGACTAACTTTTTAACGACCATCATTAAAAGCATTCACTGGACTTCTGAACCCTATAGAGTATATACGTAATCTTTAATAGTGCAAAATTTACATATGCCCATTGCTATATTTCCAAAAAGAGCATATGTTTTATGTATATCATATGTTTCACTCAGCCTCAGAAACCCTGTTGCATCAGGATGACGTCATAAGAGAGGGAGGTCGAGTACGAGTGATACATGGAGATCGTTTTGAAGACTTTTTTGTAGGTGATTCGGTCTTTGTGAAGACTAATGGGCAAGGCATGGTCGAGGGCACCGATGATTCTGGTCAGTTTATTATTCACTGTGACAATGGCGAAATAGTATACATACCGTCAACAAACCTTCAAAAAGTATACTAAGGTATCAATATATCAAAGGCAAAGGCAAACATACTGTGAATCAGCATAATTTTGTATATTTATGGTCACACAAATAGAGACGAACTATTCTTAATGTTTTTTAAGATTGTAAGTTGATGGGTGATGGTGTTCAATCAATCAATGTCATCAATTACAAAACCTAATCAAATCGATCTTACTAATCTTATCAAATATAGAAATAATTACCCCTTCTTAAAATGATTTCGTTGTTCTTTATTTTTAATTTATTTTGATTTGGTATCCTTGGTATTGAAGTGCTTAAACCTACGATAGCAGAGCCATATAATGTTTGGAATCAGCTATATAGTTTTTCTTGCCATCTGCATTGATCCTGAAATAAATGTTATAGCAGGAAAATGTTGCTTCATGTCAGTAATTAGTCTCTTTTACACGTGGAAATGTATTTGAATTAAATCCTAATATAATCCATCGATTAAAAACAACAGAATTTAAATGTTGTTTATAATTTGAACTTATAACTCATTAAATTTATTTTGATTTATTCGGCAATGAACTGTCTATAAAGCATCACATTTGCTTTGCAAGCCAATCAAATGAGATTGTGTCAAAGTGATTACTAGAAGCTTTACATTTTCTTGTTTGAATCAGCAATGCATGATTTAATCATACATGTTCATATTAAATGGTTGTTAAGTGAATACAACATGAACCTACTAGCTAAAAGTATATAAACTACTTAAAAGTGAATAAAAATGAGGATACCATCACTTCTGCTAAAAAATAATATGTCACTTTGAATGCCATTTCAAATTTGTAAATAATAATTATCAGACTGATGACTTTGAATCAAAACCATTTGGATAAATCAGGTCAGATGATATCAAGAAAATACAGGCAAAATTAAAACATATAAAGGACACATGCTATACAAACTCACATATAATACTCATAATTAAATATACATTCATATGTTTAAGAGTTGTGTTTCAAATGTTTTAAGTCATATAACGGAAGACATAGCATAGCTTTATTCTGTAGCTTTGATACATGCAAAATGCCTTGACCTCTTTGCATTATAGCTTATAATTATAAATAAATTTTAAATAAATAATAATAATGATTTTCATTTTGGCTCTATCTGCAACAACCCATTTTACAAAATGTTTGGTCTATATTTGATATTAGTTATTTTAAAAACAACATACACAAAAACTATACACGAGAAGCTAGGCATTTAGTTTGACACCAAAATAGTAATTTTATCACTCATTATTTGCTTGCAGGATTTATAAATTAATATAAAAATGCAGCCTGATTTCACTTGGCTGAAACCGGTTTATCGATATTACTTTGAACAAAGACACTTGAAAGCGACGTTTATACATATGTAGATGACGCGGCAAAGTATCTCCTCTATTATCAATGATGGTCTTTCATATGATACTTAGGTATCCTTATCATCATATAAACCTTATCACTATACAAAGTTATACATATTGATTTGTTTATAATACTTTATAGTAATATTTTTTTCAATTATATTTTGTCAACACATATTATTCATCGTGCAACAACAATCAGTAAATAACCTCAAAGTGAGCTTTTGTAAAGATAGACAATAACTGGATACATAAATACATTATAAACCGAGAGATAAAATGGCGACCAGTGCGAGGAATGAAATAAAGGATTGGCAGAGTGAAATGAATGTATGCGAACGTAATTGGCACATGATACAGAATGAACTAGAGGCCGATGTTAATTTTAAAAAAACATTGTCAACTCATTTCCTTATATTGAAGAAGAAAGGGTCTTCCGGTTGATTGTTTCTTATCGTCTGACTAGCTTCAAAACATTTAAACAAAGGCAAGCATTTCGTTGAGTCAAGGCTGTTTATTCTCACTATTAATCGGCCATTTTATTTTTTTGGAGTCACCTCATATTCCTTTGATTCTTCAATCCCTCTTTTATTTGCATAGGATTAACTTTGCATGTTTTTGACTGTTAATGCATAAAATTGTGTCAAAATTTTGTTTTTGTTTCACCAATTTTACACTGTAATTTAAAATGGTTGCCGCATTGTTTATAAATGACATTTACATTTGATAGAATTTAAAATAAGCTGATTCTAATGATGATACTCATATACCTCCTCCAACTCAATTTATCAACTAACCATGGCCGTAAACATAAGGCGTATTTCTGTTTAAAAAATCACACTTCCCATTGAATAAAACGCATATATTACTAAGGAATAGCTTTGCAAATGGTAATTTTTAATTTAGATTCATAGAAATCAAGGTAACATCTAAAGAGGATTATGACATTGTGGTTGTGGTTTACTATTCTAATGTCCAAATTGCCGCATATAATCGGCTTAACATAACCCCAACATAAACCGAGTTAATTGTTTGAACTCACCTTATGGATACTTTATTGAATGAATTAGATTTGTTCGATGGATTTGTTCGCAATGATCGTTTTGTCTTATGTATATGTAGTAATTTATTATTTGTAATTTTTTTATGTATATGTAGTAATTTATTATTTGTAAGGACAATTAAAAAGGAATTCTTTTCTAAACATATAACGCAATTTCACAGATTTTTGATAAGATTTAAGAGATAATTCAAATAAAATAAAGTTATTCTCTAAGACTTTGATAAAATATTTATAAGTCACAATTTATGTACAAAATGTACTTTTCATGAGATTAAAATTATATTTTTCAAGCTAAAAACATTTAAAATCATAAGTATTCCGAATATATCTACATAATCATGGATGAAATTTATAAACACAATGTAGTTACCGTGTTAAATAGCAAAGGATTTAATATGGTAATATACCGAATCTAGTATCGTGATAAAGTTGAATAAACGATGAATCCAACGATATAAAAATATTCTTATTACTCTGGATTTACTATTTTAAATATCAAATCAAAATATCGGAAAATCTGAAATTACATAAGTTAATAATTGCAAATGTGCGTTATTTTCTAGGCTGCTTTTTATGCACTAATCGAGATGGAGGGGTTAGGGATATATAAAAATGATGAAAGAATATATTGAAAATATCATTGCAAAATGAAATTGAAAAAAAAAACAATGTGGCAACATGTTTTAAAATGTGGCAAAATATTGGAAAAGTACACGTTTTATAGCATAACTCTGCAGATTACAAGCTTATGTAAATAAAGACTCCGGACCAAATGGGGTTGTGATAAGCAATAGACTAGTTGGCACCATAAACTAAGTGGGCCGCTCTAAACAGCCGTGGAGCATGTGTGAAAAAACACCGTCAACATCAATCCAGCAATCAAAGCTATTTGAAGATAATTTGCTTTGTGTCATTATTTTATTTGTTTATTTCTATTTACGCTCAAATGCAATAATTTATTTTTATCAGAGACTAAAAAAGCCTGATCAAACAACAGAGTATATTATGATGAAACCTTGAGTATTTATCATAGTTCTTTCAAGGTCAATGTAAAATTGTATTCGGACCAATCACGATTAGTTTTGCAAATTATTCCTTTACACAATCAATACTTTATACGTTATATTTTCTTTTATAAATTGACTATGAACCTTTTCCCAGGAATCTATGTTTATTTTAAAAGGTTTTGCAAAGCAAAGTCAACAAGCAACCTCTTGTTTCTAGTCGAAACTACGTACACTATTAAGGATGCATGATTTTATGGAAGATGCAAACGCAATTCGTAAAATAATATGTGACGCTAAAGACCTTTAAAAATTGAAAATAACATCAGACTGAGGACTATGAATCAACACCAGTTAGATAAATCAAGTTGGATAATATTAATAAAATACATACAAAATTTACACATGCTAGGGGCACATGCTTTACACTCTCCCATGTAATACTCATAATTAACATCGATATGTTAAATGACGTTTTGTTAATACCGGAAGTCACAGCCAAACTTTATGTAGTTGCTTCAATTGATACAAAAAGCTTTGTTTGTATAGAATTTTCGATATCGAAAGGTGTGTTGAATATAATGGAACCTAGATAATTAATAAATACATCATTAACTATTTGTTTGTAGACCAAACTAATAGCCCAAATGCAGCCTGATTTCATACTTCCGAAACCGGTTTATTGAAAGTAGTTTGCATCAAACCTCTTCAAAGTCATTTTCATATAGATGTCGATGATAAGGCAAAGCACCCACTCTAATAACATTTGTGGTCTTTCATTCGATATTAATCTTAGTAATGCCCATCAACACAAAGACAAAATCATAACACAAGTTTATTTAGATTAATTTATAGTAGTATAGCAAAAATTGCGTTTATTTATATTTGGATATAATCAATGTAACTAGCGAAATTATTACAAGTACAAATAAAATCAATCGTGAAACTTCAACCAGTGAATAACTTTAAATAGAGCTTTAATAAGTATATCAGCAATAACTGGACGAATAAATAATTTATAAACCAAGATAAAAAATGGCCGCCAGTGCAAGGAATGACATCAAGGATTGGCAGAGTACAATGAATGTATGCGAACGCAATTGGCATATGTTGGAAAATGAAATGGAGACCGATGTTACTTTTAAGGTATCTTCATCGCAGAGTGGTAAGGTTTTCATTCTACTATATAAATATACTAAATGAAATAAAGTGAATAATCGATGGTAACATTATGAGAGTTTTGATTCTTATTAGCTTTATAAATAAAACATGGATTTGTAGGTTCTCGAACGAAGATATTATCAATAATATGTTTTGAACTCATAATTGACATTGCAATATAGATTTGTTATCACTTGAACCTTTGCAATACTTGAGATGAAAACAATGTATACTCGACATATTCTGAAACATTCATTGTGATGAATTATATATCTGTGGTCTGCAAATTCTTAATTGTATAAGTGTGGTCTGCAAAAACATACATCACTTATCTTTTTTTTCTTCATTTAAAAAACCAACTTATGTGAAAGCGAAGTGTTGTTGTATTTCAGGACAAAAATGACCCTATAGTGGGTCACATAGGTCGCAACGTGCTCACAGTGTGTTGCTGTGAATGCCTTCTTTAAATGCACTTCATATTTTGATGTCATGTTCATAAATATTTCAGAACAAAATGCTGCTGTATTGCGCGCACATCGTTACATGCTTATTTCGGCGTCGCCCGTTTTCTGGGCAATGTTATGTGGAGAGTTGAGAGAGCAAGGTGACATTATTGTTCCGGATGTGGAGCCAGATGCATTTCGGGAAATGCTCGGGTAAATACATAATGTAATATTACAGTTTGTGTTCACTGTGAGTGACCGTTATTGAAATTAGCTCGTTGAGTCGATAACCCAAGTACATATGTAAACGGTTTGATTTAAAGTTCAGTCGAATATCACAGACATGGGTTTTCAAATGTTCGGCTAAAGGAGTAACGTCAACGTTGGTGGGGGTCGACTGTTCACGTTATCAAAAGCTAAAAATGATCACAATAAATTGTGGCATTTCTGTTGATTTTTTTTGAAAAAAATAACACAAAACATATACACACTGAATCTGTGTTGTACTATACAACTCACGATATTGTTTACGCTAACCAAAAACAGCATAACCTACTGATTTTAATATTTTGAAACAATATTTTGCAGATTCATCTACACAGATGAGGTGACTTTGAACGGGCAGAATGTTATGCAAATCCTACATGCCGCCAAGAAATATCAGCTATCTATCCTAGTCAAACGTTGCGTGGACTTTCTTGACAACGAGCTCAAAGCTAGCAACGCCTGCGCAATCCTCGATCATTGCCAGTTCTTTGGCGAAAAGGATCTTTCCAAGAAATGCCTCGAAATAATTGAAAGTAACACAGAAGAGGCTCTGGCATCCGATGATTTCATGAGAATTTCAAATGAGAGCCTGGGAGTTATACTAGACAGTGCTCATTTAGCCATGAAAGAAGTCAAGCTTTTCGAAAAGGCATTTGAATGGGCTTCCAACCGTTCTGACAGAACCTTGAACATTCGCGCAGCTCTTGGAAACAATCTCTTCAAAATTAGGTTTCCCTGTATGACAAATCAAGAATTCACTGAAATTGTCTGCACAAAGGATGGTTTGACGGAAAGCGAACAGCTAAAAATCTTCAAATATCTAGCAAGTCCAAAGACTAGTGCAAAACCCAAATCATTTTGCTGTGATGCAAGAACAGCAAAATTTCGACTCAGTCAAGAGAAAAGTAAGTTATTTATTGCATATTTATTTGATGCAGCCAATTAAACCATCTTTTTTTGTTGTTATAGTTTGATTTGTTTCATATGTGTATGAACTATTTTTCTGAAACATAAAGGGAACAGAATTATCGTTAAATACCATTATCATTTATATTTTGTTTGCCATTGTTTTACCATCCGAAAAGACAGACGATGCATTGCTATTGCACAAACATGCACGGCGTCTCAAATGAATTCAAATCTTTCATTTTACCTCAAAAACCATGCCCCATCGACAAAACGATAATAAAGCACCTTTAAATAAGTAATACTGTTATAAAAACTTTATCACGGATACATTTTTATCTGGATGTCTGTTTCCTTCACTTCGTCTTAGAAGCCGTGCGACGTCAAGATGACATCATCGACGTGGGAGAACGAGTACGAATGATACAGGGAGGATGTTTTACTGACATTTCTAATTGGAATTCGATGTATGTGGAGCCGAATGTGCAAGGTGTTGTCAGGAACACCGATAATCCGGATTGGTTTGTTGTACTTTTTGACAATGGAAAAATAGGATTGATACCATTAACAAACCTTCAAAAAGTATTATAATGTATTGATTTAACATGAACAAACATCTTTTGAACCATCATAAATAACTTCAGTTATTGTTTCATAAATGTAGTTGAATTCGTAATTCCTTATGGTCATCATTTGGTCTGTCATTGTTTTTTTTTATGTATGGTCGCAAATTTCGTCAAATTTTCTCTTTTGTAATCAATGTCTCTTGAATGGATATTTAGCTAAAATTGGAGGTTGAATGTTGTTTAATGTAATCAATCATATAGACCAAAGTTAATTGGACCTAATTTTGTTCCTTACACATCTAGTAAACATTTCCTTTGAAGATCTGTCTGTTTTGTGTTTTTCATTTATTTCAATTTTTGTAACTATCGGTATTTGATTATTTTATCCAGCGATTTTAAAACTATAAGATGTATCTGAGTTTTGAACATTGATTTGAAAGTTGCACGGACGTTGTTAAAGAAACTACAAAAATAATTTAGGGTTTCATTTAAATGTTGAGTAGTTATATGAAAATAGACAATGAATGATTTCGGAAGACATTATGTTTTATTAATAAATCTTTGGTAAGCTGTTGCATGATTCATAGTTACAACAACTATATAATTTGGTTTCATAGCTTCAGATATTTAAATGAAAATTAACAAATAATTACATTTTTGTTTAGATTTTCTTTGATTTTCATATTGTTTTGTTATCATTTACAACATTTTCCGATATCTATTGCTTTTCTATAGCAGTAAATGCACCAATAAACAGTTTAACCACTTTATTGCTTTTATTAAACCAAAAATCTTAGTGAATATCATTTAATTGAAAAACAGTCCAATGAAAATAAGTTAAGATTTGCAAAATATGCAAACTATATTGATCTATGCCTTCAATCATATTTTATGGTTTTTGTGAAAATTTGGATCACTAATATTACGAAATCTGAAACCCCTATTTGCCTATCATGTCTCGTTTTTAAGAAGTAAGAAATATAAAAATAGGGCATTTTGGGATTTAAAAACAGCTTTTGAGACAATCGATAAAACGTTTTGAAATGTAGGTTATGATTTATAAGATTTTTATTACTTATATAAGTGTACTGATTAAATTGCAATTTTAAAATCAGTCTTTTGCTTCCTTGCTTGCTTTTTTGCATTTGTTCGGAGTCAGTAAATCTCTAGATTGAACGTGATAAGCTGCTTTATTGTATATTGGTATTTTGGCTAAGTATTTGGTATTTAAGAACTTTTACCTTCATACTGATAGTTGATGCAATTAAGATACAGAGTCGGAGTTAATCATTTACTCATCGGGTATAAATTGGTCTAAAACACAAGAATATGAAAACTATAACAAACCAGTTATCAACAAATAAAGTAAAAATGACGATGATTTTAGTCCTATTATTTGAGAAAAAAACTACTGCTCTATCTAGTTTTAAAATATACGTATTGTCTATTTTAAAACTAGAAAGAGCAGTAGTTTTTTTTTCTAAATGTAGGTGCAATTTATTTCACTCCTTTTTCAAAGATACGATTCAAATAATATCTGTTCCGCTGCCATTCACATTATAATCATAATGGCAAAACCATCTCCATTTATAGATGCAAAGATTGCATATGTTCGTAATGAATTCCATAATCCACCAGGGATAGTAAAATCTCAGAAGTGGTATTTCTGCGAGAATTGGGTTGACAAATTAAACAGATACCGTAAATCGTCATATGAACATAAGAAAAATCTTAATTATACGATAATATATTTTGCACAAGTTTCAAAATGCATTGATTTAAGGGGTTGAGTTAGATGCATCCAATAAGACCCCTGTCGGCATTTAGCAGCTGACAATTTGGAATCCGTTTTCCCATTATAACATGGATAACTGCAAATTACTACGAGTAAAAAAAAAATCATTGCATCAATGGTAAAACAAGGCGAGTTTTTCTTCGAGCCCTTAAAACCTTGGGTCCGTTTCTAAAATCCGTTAGTCTTGAGATATATATTTATATGTTGGGGTGTCAAAAAAATTCGGATGCCCAACTGAGGCCCCTTTATCTAAAATCCGGGGGCCTTTTTAAAACATTGGGGTGAAAAGTACCCGTGAGTTGTGAGTCCGGATATGAGAAACACAAAATACACCTACCTTGGTCCTTGCATTGCATATATCTATATTATGAAAACATTTATATATTTAGTGGCGCGCAGGGTTAACTTCTCGATTTCTCTAACGTTTAGCGTTTAGCGTTTAACGTTTAAGGGTTTGCAAGATCAGAATATAGCGTTTAACATTTAGCATTTAACGTTTAGCGTTTAACGTTAAGCGTTTAGCGTTTGATTAAAGGGCATATAAGACATTAAGATAAGCACTCATAATGATGTCCCTTATATACCCTTCACACCTGTGGGTGGCTATAGTTTAGCGGTAAGCGTTAAACGTTTAGCCTTTAGCGTGTCACGTTCAGCGTTTAAGGGTATATCGTTTAGCTTATGCGCGTTTAACGTTCAGCGTTTAGCGTTTGTCTCGAGAAGTTGGGAGTGTGCGCCACTGTACATATGAATCATATGCACCTACCTTCGTCCTAGCATCGATAGGCGCACCTTTGAGCAACAGTGCCTTCAAAACGGCCACGTGACCTTTCATAGCGGCCGCATGCAGGCAAATGGCGCCCTCCTGAGGATAAAGATAAGGCTTATCATAATTATATGAAAATTATATACAAATAATCTTAAAATCAATAGGGGCTTCATACATACAGACGGCGTCCATCTCCTGTGGATGAAAAATAAAAAAGCGTAATAGATATTAAATAATCATATGAAATTATATGAAAATTACATAAAATGATGAAAACATTATATGGCGGCTGCATACAGACAAATGGCGCCCCTCCTGTGGATATAAATTAGAATATGCGGAAAATAGCATCAACAAATAAGATTATATGAAATTATTGTAAATTGTATAAACATTCGGTCCAAGTGTCTTTTTATTATCGACTATAAGGTTAGATTCAAACTTAAACAAATATAGATAAAGCGGCCGCATGCAGACAAATGGCCCCCTCCTATAGAAGAAAAAAAGCAAAATCTTTAAACATTACAGAAATATTAAAAATCAAATCTATGTGAAAGTCATGAAAAATGTATAAAATTGTGTTTATGTCACCATGTATTGCGGCTGCATGCAGATAAAAGGCGCCCTAATGTGGACACGAAATATCAAACATATAAAAATGTTATAGAATTATATAAAATTGTATTAAAATTCGGTTCGCGTGACCTTTCATTTCGGCGGCATGCAGCCAAATTACTCCCTCCTGTGGACAAAAATAAATAAGTAGAATTTAGCTTAACAATTAGCTTAAAAGTTATATAATCATTGCATAATATTTATGAAAACTATAATTTAATAAGTTCATGTCATCATTCATTGTGACTGCATGCAGACAAATGGCGACTCCTGTGGATAGAAGATAAGCAAAATATTTCAAAATTATTGTAAAAATAATCAATTGATATGGAAGTTATAAAAATTGTATGAAATCATGTTTATGTCATCATGGATTGCGGCTACATGCAGATATATGACAAAAACGCCAAAATATAAAATATGGAATAAGATTTCATAAAATCGTATTGAAACCCGGTCCCCGTGACCGTTCATAGCGGCCGCGTGTAGACAAATGGCGCCCTCCTATAAACATATTTGAATATTTGAACATTATAAAAGTGTAAGTATAAATGCGAATGGTGAAATTATTAGCATGCTCGCAACTGCACCTTATTTGGAGTAAGAAGCGGTACATGTTTACCTTATTTGGGATAAGAAGCGGTACAACTTTACCTTATTTGGAATACAAAGCGATATACCTCTACCTCATTTGGAATAAGCAGCGGAACACTTTTATATTATTTGAAATAAGAAACGGTACACCATTACCTTATTTGGAATAAGAAGCGGGACATTTTTACATTATTTGAAATAAGAAGCGATACACCTTTACTTCATTTAGAATAAGAAACGGTACACCTTAACCTTATTTGGAATAAGAAGCTGTTCATCTTTACCTTATTTGGAGCAAGAAGCGGTATATCTTTACATTAATGAAATAGGAAGCGGTACTCATTTATCTTATTTGGCAAATGTAACAGTACACCTTTGCCTTATTTGGAATACAAAGCGATATACTTCTACCTCATTTGGAATAAGCAGCGGAACACTTTTATATTATTTGAAATAAGAAACGGTACACTATTACCTTATTTGGAATAAGAAGCGGGGCATTTTTACATTATTTGAAATAAGAAGCGATACACCTTTACTTCATTTAGAATAAGAAACGGTACACCTTAACCTTATTTGGAATAAGAAGCTGTTCATCTTTACCTTATTTGGAGCAAGAAGCGGTATATCTTTACATTAATGAAATAGGAAGCGGTACTCATTTATCTTATTTGGCAAATGTAACAGTACACCTTTGCCTTATTTGGAATACAAAGCGATATACTTCTACCTCATTTGGAATAAGCAGCGGAACACTTTTATATTATTTGAAATAAGAAACGGTACACTATTACCTTATTTGGAATAAGAAGCGGGACATTTTTACATTATTTGAAATAAGAAGCGATACACCTTTACTTCATTTAGAATAAGAAACGGTACACCTTAACCTTATTTGGAATAAGAAGCTGTTCATCTTTACCTTATTTGGAGCAAGAAGCGGTATATCTTTACATTAATGAAATAGGAAGCGGTACTCATTTATCTTATTTGGCAAATGTAAAAGTACACCTTTGCCTTATTTGGAATAACAAGTGATATACCTTTACCTTATAAGGAAAAAGAAGCATTATGCCTTTAACATATTTGAAATAAGAAGCGGTACACCTTTACTTTATTTGGAATAACAAGTGATACATCTTTACTTTATTGGGAATTAGAAGTGGTACACCTTTACCATATTTGGGATAAGAAGTGTAACACCATTACCTTACATAGGATAAGAAGTGCTACACCTTTACCTTATTTGGAATATGAAGCGGTACACCTTTACCTTACTTGGCATATGAAGCGGTACACCTTTACCTCTTTTGGAATATGAAGCGGTACACCTTTACCTTATTTGGCATATGAAGCGGTACACCTTTCTTCAGAAAGGCCAGGGCCGTGTCAGGATGTCCGTTCTGTGACGCGATATGAATCAAAGTGCTGCCATCTTTTGTTCGAGCCGAAATATTGGCGCGGTATTTATCGACAAGGACTTCGACGATATGTGTGTGGCCGCGCTCTGCAGCGATATGGAGAGGGGTTCGGTCCATCTATAGAATGAGAAAAAGGAAAACAAACTAACGATATAATGTGAAATAGAGTATAATAGTTAACGAGAGAAAGGGATAGTGTGAGTAATGGCGCGATATTTGTCCACTAACACTTCAACGATATGTGTGTGGCCACGCTCTGCTGCGATGTGAAGAGGGGTTCGATCCATCTATAGGAATGAACAAAATATAAAACTAATGAATGCAATGTATAGGAAAAGACTGAGAAAGAGAGACATAAAATGTTGGCACGACAATTGCTCACTAACGTTTCAATGATATGTGTGTGGCCACGCTCTTCGAGCGAGGGAGAGAGAGAGAGAGAGAGAGAGAGAAAGGGAGAACAGAGGGTGTGAGGGAGAGAGATGGAGAAAGAGAGAGAGAAAGTGTGTGTGAGAGAGAGAGAAAAGCAGTGATGGAGAAAAAGAGAGATAGTGAGGGAGAAACAGAAAGAGAGAAGTATAAGGAGAGGGTGAGAGAGAGAGAGAGAGAGCGTGAGAGAGAGAAGAATAACGATAGACCTTTATATATATTATCTTAGCATTAACCTTTAGACCTTTTAAGAACTGACCTTGTCGGGAATATTAGTGGTGGTTTTGAGCGAGTGCAGATACTTGACAAGAATCGCATCC
>LQRL01040890.1:0-24383 GCA_001703475.1 Hydroides elegans
GTTATCTAATCATAATTTTGAAATATATTTCGAACATTCGGATAAATAGAACGACGAATATCAATGATAATATTGATACAATAGAAGGCCCTCATTTGCAGAATCTCTATATTGTAAGGTTTTAAAATATTGTCTACATATTTAAATGATATACGAGTTCATAAATATTTCATTTTCTATCACATAAAAGCTCCCCTAAATCATAAATTTGACTTTAAAATTTGGTTGCATCACTGTTGTTGCTTATGGATCCCGCTATATTTTGGGTACTTCTGCCACCCAGAGCACTGCGCATGCGCGGGATTCTGGCATTTGTTGGTAAACACGGATTGCTCCTATTCACGGTGGTAATAATTAATGTGGATACAATGGATCGAGAGGAATAATGGGACCCGTTATTTACCTATCTGTGCCATTATTTAAGTAGCTGCATCATTTCCCCCAACACTTAAGAATGAATGGAAGACCGATTAATCTCTGACGGGATGGGCTATTCAGGGCGTCGGTTGGCTATGGTTATTAGTGATAAATCTTCGCAAAGTATGATTAGGCGAGAAAAGCCTGCTTAAAATTATATCAATCTTGGCTTGAACACTGAATTAGATACTGAATTAAGTCCTGTATTGCTACTGTTTTGTTACAAAAAAAACCTTAAACGGTTATACATAATAGAATATTACACTCAACATGACCATTACTAGATTGAGGAGTGAACGATTATGCGCCTTAATCAAACATTTGTATTCAGTTAATCACATCTTATGAGTAACATGGTTTGTGTGTTATGATTTATTGTATTATGTTATGTGTAAATTCAGATATAAAAAAAAAACAATCATCAACTTGAATATCAACCAATAACATTCATGCATCATATGGTTGCTCTCTGAAGTGATCCTTCCACTTAAACGATTCATTTGCTGCTTCATTGGCCCGCAACGTGTTTTCATCTGTTGCGCTTGTATGAACGCAGAATGTCTAGGATTTTTCAAATTTTCATATCATATCTTTTTTGTTTTGTTTACATGTTATTGTAATAAATTATCATATTTTAGAAATAGGGAACTTTGTATTAAATGGCGCGTTGGGTTAAATTCAATGGTACAGTGATTAAGAAAATTGTACTCACTGCATTTCAATATGACTTTTTTTTCGCACTTATTTTCTCAGTTGACGTTATTACCGATTTTACCTTTTCCTCCTTGACACATTGTCGCCAAATGAACCCTCTACTTCCTCTTGTAATCAGTTCCTTGTACTCTAACCACATCAAAAAGGCCAAAACACCCAAGTAAGCTTGATCCAGTCTCCGGTCACCTCATAAAATATTTGGAAAGGAGGAAACACTCTTTCCTTTTATATCATCATTATCTCTGATGTGGCGGCATGACTCACAATAATTGGGCACTTTTGGAAACGCTTGCCCTAAGGTTAATATATTCTATCTTAATTCATATTTTAATTTCAAAATTAAAGTCCTTATAAACCTAACAAAAATAAGTACATCGAATAGAACCATGTCACTTTGTAGCATTGGAATATCGAAGGTTTAATCGATAATTGTTAACAACGACCGATGGAGAGGGTTTGTTAATTTTGACCTGATGTGTTGTGCACTGCTGCTTCAATAACCAAGCGTTTCTGCGATAAACGACGGACGCTTCTAAGTGGTTTGAAGTAAAAGAGTACGTTTTGATCGACATTTATGCGCATCATAGAGCACCCTCTACGGATTCAAGTTCAATGCTTCTGATATTTTTTCAATCGCAGAAGAAGTGAAATGAGAAACAATCAACTCCGACATCAAGAATTCATCAAGGAACAAATATGAAAGGAACCCGATTACTCGTAAAATAAATGAAAAAAAAACTTACAATAGGTTATCCCATAACAAAAAATTATCAAAATGTCATTTTATAGTATAAACAATAGAATATATATTATTAACCTCATCATTAACTTAACACTTAGATAGAAATAAAGGTCCTTTCCAAATTATCAAAGGCCTTGGTATTTTGTACCCCTTTATTATTATTCAAAGTAATATCATTGGGTTTGGATATTCATTTTCAAAATATAAGATCATCACACATTCGAAATGCCTCTTTTGTAAAAAGTTCTACTTCTAAATTAGAAAGGCACAGGCGTCTAAACCAAGTTTAATGGAAACACCAAAACCAGCTAGATAGCAGGGTTTAGAAAATAGATCAATGCATGCAACAAATGCGGTCAATTAGAGAGAATTAGCAACGCTTTACTCGTCAACATTTTTCATTGTTTTAATGGAAAAATGCGTGATTTGCAATATAAGTGATGCTTAAGTTTTATCTCAATATTTCTAATTAGAATATTTGTGACTATTGATGTTTCTTTCAGGACGGAAGTATATTGCATTGGCAGAAGCTGTCTAAACTTCTAACATGATTAATGATAAAATGGCAAGATGTGAATCATTTTTGTTGATATTTGAAACAATTATTGGATATGTGATGGCAATCTCTGTTGGGGGTATGTATCTTTTTTGGTCATGATTGAATAATATATAATATAGTTATTCATTTGTACCGAGATACTTAAATACAGCCTATTTCATTGTTCATGCTTCAGATTACTGTTTGATTGAACATTTCAACCCTGAATGTGGAGTGGACGAGATTATTATAATGCATGAAGCAAAGTTTGGCCGTATGAAGCTTAGTCGGTGCCTTTATGAAGACCGCGGTGAATTAGGCTGTCATGATAACGTTATAGAAGAATTTGATAACAAGTGTTTTGGAAAACAAAGTTGCGATATTCAGGTCGGAGCAAATGACATGGGAAGTAGAAGTACTTGCTCGAAAAGTTTGATTCAGTATCTTGAGGCATCATACTTTTGTAGGAAAGGTAATTGCTTTATTTATGACTAGTCACTGACTAATTTAAACATATGTTATATCAGGCTCGATATTTGTATGTGATCTCTATTATATTTAAGGTGATATTTATATGATAATGTAAATGCAAGCTTTATGTCAATGTGATCTCTTCTAAATCAAACATGATATTTCCATATAGTCAAATATTGTTTGAGAAACACATTAACCCATACATGACCTTTTATGAAATTAGAAAAAGCACATATAATAATAAAATGGAAGAATTTTATCAGTACTTCATATTACAATTAATTAATTAATAATAATTAATATTATACTGAGTAATACATTGATGGATGATATAATGGCTATGTATGTATTATTTCTGTTATAGCTTTAAGAGTGTCACATGCACAGTGTTTAGGAAAAGAGCCAATCGCCTTAAATGAAAACACTATCATAACAAATAATATCATGGCCCAAAACTGCATTAGCAGCAACCAACCCTTCTCGGTTTTGGCCCAACCTGGTCAAGTACTAAACATAAGCTTGCTTGACTTCAACCACGAGCAAAATCAAATATCATACGGAAAACTAAAAGACGTCGCCAATGGTGTGGAGGTTATTTTGCAGAGAGGTTCTCGACAACAGCATGTTATGAACACACTTGGTCATCAAATTGATATTACGTTTTATACAGCTTCTAAGGCATTTGCAATAGAGATAGCAGGTAACAGTATATATATATATATATTTATGTTATAAACTATCTAGACATTTGACATGTCAAAATCTAAACAAAATATACCTACGTTCATATTTTAGTCTAATATGTTATTGAATGAATTATATACAGCTGTTTTGTTTTCTCTATAGTCATCGGATGTTCAGATATTTCACCTCCATCCGGTGCATGGATGACGCGTGATGGAGATATCACTGAACTGGGTTGTCATTCAGGCAAACTTACATGGACACTTGAATGCGTTGATAATCAGTGGGTTGGTGCAGTTGGAAACTGCGGTGAAGGTATTTGTTTGAATTTAAATTCGCATACTCTTGTATTGCCATAAGATGTTAATACAATTATTTTGGACATATTTGATTGTTTGATTGATATTTTAGGAGAGCATGAGGCAATTGAAGTCCCAGAAACACGTAAACACGATCAACAAAAACTATCAAACAGTAAGTACGTTCATAATTTCATCTTTCGAAATAGTGTTCTTAAATGGATATACAAGTGCTAAGTGTAAAAATATAAGATTATTATTTGACTTTTAATTTAGCAATTTGATACTGTTTATATTTTCAGATATAATTGTTTTTGGAGTCTGCAGCATAATTTTGTTTATGAGCTCCATTATATTTTTGTTTGGTGTTCTTTGTCTCAAAAGGTGAGAATAGTATTATCATTTTAGACGCCTTAAATATGTATTTCATCAGTAATACTTTTCCTTTTCTCTAATACGATACCTTGAAAACAGATTATCAGTAGAAAATGAATTTTGTGTAACAATTCCAACCGAATCTGATATGATGAGGTCATGTGATATCATTTATATTTTAGGCACAATGAATATACGGAACCAAAATATATGTACCACCCGGCAACTCAAGTAAAAGATTTGATGGCATTTGATAGTGCTTCAGTAGACATGCATGGCTCTGTAAAAGGAACATTGCCTGAACATTCTAGCCGAATGGCCACATCTCAGGACTATAAATCATTACAAAATTAAAGACAAATAAACACCGTTGATTATGTCTCATATTTAAAGAGGATATGAGGTTTATCTAGATTAACTAATGTAGCTCCAATATCTGAATATCTAAGAAATATTTTTCTGACAGATACTTCCACACTACACTTGTGAGTACATTACGTGTGGGTTATGATTAAATAATTAAAAAGTTATTTGGTCATTCGTTCTATAGTTTTATTATATCAATGACATTTGCTCTATACGTGGTTGCCTAAATCATCTAAAAAACTTATTTTTATAAAGTATTGCAGATAGCACTAACACACGAATAAAATGTGGTATCTCATGCTTATAAATACATTAGTTGATCGTTATTCAGCAGGCATAAGGACATTTTATAACTATTTTCATTTGTTATTCCATGTGTATGTGTGTTGTTTGATTCCCTTTTATACTATTACTTTTTATATTATCCGATTATAAATATATTTGCAACAGTAAAATAAAATAAAATCAATGAACTAAATAGTTTTACTTGCACTGTTGCGGCATCTGGCACGATTGACCTGCTATGCCATGATAAAATGTAATCTCTTTGTACTATGAAGCTTGGGATATACCAGTAATCAATATAACGAGTTAGCAAATTAGAGAGTTTAGCAAGAATACCGACAGACATCATTTGTTCCCATTCAAAGAAATTTATGCGACAAGTTCTGTGAAGTTAGATAGCCTGCATTGGTTAAACATCTCTAAGCATAAATTGTAAAGGCAATGTTTTGCTAAATACTAGGACTATAATAAACGCGTAGCTGTTAGTGCTGAATAAATTGGGGGGTACAAGGAATCATTCAATATGGAAAGAGTTGCGTTGATTTCATTCTGTTTATATTTTATATGTGGATTTGTAATAGGAGATTCAGGTAAGATTGAACATACACATATCTTGTACTTGATTAAATAGATAAATTATTGCCTGATAAAACACGTTCTATATACCTTAACCAATTTTGATATCATGATATGTGTTATTCTAATTTTATAGAAACATTATTTCCACACATTTAATTCAGTCAATTAGGATAATTCGTATTTATGAAAAGGTTATGTTTTGTAACGATAGTAAACTACCCAAATAAGCTTAAAACGGTTGTTTGTCCACAATGTCTATGACAAAAAGTATATTTTTGTTAATACTTTTATTTTGTGCGTAAAATACCATTTAACACATTTTTTTACTATTTACGATATATTGGGTTTCAGATATATGTTCTTTTGAACATTTCAATCCTGAGTGTGGAATAGATGAGATAATTTTAATGCATGAAGCAAAGTTTGGTCGTATGAAGCTAAGTCGGTGCCTGTATGAAGATCGCGGTGAATTAGGATGTCATGAAAACGTTCTAGAAATATTTGACAATGAGTGTTTCGGGAAACAAAGATGCGATGTGCTAGTAGGAGGAAATGGCATGGGCAGTGCAAGTACATGTTCAAAAGGTCTAATTCAATATCTGGAGGCAACCTACTCTTGCAGAGAAGGTATATCAGAAAAATATATGAATGGTTTAATCAAAGTACTCGAAATTCTATTACTCGAAGTGATTTACTTATACTTAAACTGATACTTTACTTATCAGGAAGCAAATGGTTATGATAGCTTCGTCGTCTTATTATAAGATGTATGGCAAAGTTTGACATTTTATTCAACATGACATATATTTGTTGTAGGAAAGCTAGAAAATGGAAAATAAATTCTCTGTTGTCTTTACAGCTTTAAGAATTTCATCGGAACAGTGTTTGAAAAAAGAACCAATGTATTTGAATGAACGGTCTGCCTTAATTACAAGTAATATCATAGAAGGTCAACAAACCTGCATTAGCAGCAACCAACCTTTCTCGATTTCTGCACAGCCTGGTCAAGTACTAAACATAAGCCTATTTGATTTTAACCATGATCAAAATCAAATTTCATATGGAATCGTGAAAGATGTTGCAAATGGAATGCAGGTGACCCTGCAGAGAGGAAAACGAACTCAAAACTTGATGACCACAATCAGTCATCAAATTGACATTACTCTCTATACACCTTCAAAGGCATTTGCGATAGATATAACAGGTAATATACTCAAATACTTAGTATCCCAACATAGAAAACTATATATTAAATTACAAGTCAGAGACTTTATAAACAAATAAATAATAAAGGCCTTAGGAATTAATAATTTATATAATTATACCATTTTTGTCTTAGTTATTGGCTGTGCCGATATCTCACCCCCGCCTGGGGCTTGGATGACACGTGATGGAGATATCACTAAACTAGGTTGTCATTCAGGCAAGCTGTCGTGGACCCTTGAATGTGTTGATAATCAGTGGGTTGGTGCGGTTGGACACTGCGGTAAAGGTTAGACATTTTCTATCATCGGACAATGTTTTCATTATCGATTTGCTATTTTATACGTATATTGTTTAAAGATAGAAGTATGCGCAGATTTTAAACTTGAGTCTTTGTTATAGGAAAACATGAAGTGAAGGAAACCTCAGAACAATATCATCAAGATCAACAAAAAATATCGAAAAGTAAGTGGCTTAATGATTTTTAATATAAACAAAAAACGATTTCTCCAACATTGAAAAAAATACCCTTAAAGCTATTGCTTAAGTTTAAATATCACACAAAAATTACTTTTTTTGTTTTTAGACGTACTTGTTTTTGGAGTTTGCAGCATAATATTACTGATAAGCTCTATCATATTTCTGATAGGAGTTCTATTTCTACGAAGGTAAGAATTAGATAAGTTTTATAGCTTTTTTCCAATAGTTTGTTAAACCTGGCAATTCTTTGTATAATGTTTATCATCGCCAAAATAGTTTATATTCTGGATTCCAATCTTATCTATAATAAAAAATGTATTTTGAGCAACATTGTAAATTATAATTAAAGTTCAATTATGTACATTGTAGGCACAATGAGGTAAAAGAATCCAAGTATATTTACCATCCAGCAACACAAGTTAAAGATTTGATGACGTTTGACAGTGCTTCATTAGATTTGCGTGGCTCTATGATTAGCTCGTTGCCGGTAAATTCTAGCCGAATAGCTAGCTCAGAGGACTATAAATCATTACAAAATTAAAGATGATTCCGAACTTTTTACTGAATGAATGAAAGGCTATAAACATACATTTTTAATTGTTTTATTTTCACTATAAAGGTGTTATCACACTTTTTATGTATTAATACCAATAGCAAAACTGAGAATGACGATATAGATATTTGATCACTTATTGTATTAATATTTATTGCATTAAAGACTAATAACTCAATATATTTGGTGGCTATTCTTAACAACGAGAAAAACAAACTACTGTAAACTACAAAGCATATTATATAAAAATAAAAGTTGTTTGTATCAAAATGAAAAATTAGTATCAAACTAATATAGAAATAGAGTGTTCTAATTTTTATAATGAGATCGAATATTCGAGTAAATTGTTTGAGATAGCCAGTAAAAACTACAAATACATTTTGTTGAAAGCATAATTTTCAATTGTTTATAGATAAGTTTACTACGTTTATATGCGTTAAGATCTCCTTTATATCAATAAGCATTTTCATAGCTACCGGAATTTGAAAGGAAAAAACGCATATTAGATTTATAGAGTATTTTACTTTATATCATTGTAATGTCAATATAATGTTGAACTTGCCACTAAAGAAATTGATTAATTTCATTTGTCAGTATCGAGAACAAATATATTATATAGTTAAATTATATTTGACTGAATCTAAACATGACAGACCTCCTACTATGATTGTATCGCACATGTAGCATGAAGCTATGGAATTCGGAACAATCAATATAACAAGTTGACAAAATAGAGAGGTTAGCAAACATGCAGATGGACCACATTATATCTCCAAGAGAGTGGATTATGTGCCTTATGTTGTGAAATCAGATTATCTTGCTGTGTTAAGCATCTCTATAAGCGCTCAAAATCATGTGTATTTTGCACAATAATTCAACTGCATGATTAGGCTAGTCCTTCATTGTAGAATAAAGATGGATAATTTCAATATGAAAAATAGAGCTTTGGTTTTAATTTGTTTCTATCTGATCTTAGAATCTGGAATCGGAACTTCGGGTAAGATTTAACATCGAATCTATAAAACGTACGATATCGCATTTTGACGAAATCGGTCATGTGCAATATAGATAATATTTTATATATTTAATTTAAGCTGATTAAATTTTGTTTTAGTTTTTTTACCTTGCGAATATATAAAGTAGCTTAAAACATACCTACAGTTACAAGGAAAGTTATGTTGCAAACCAAGTCTAGCATAATATTAAATCATGATGTCATACAATCATTTTGTAATCGAATGAGCTTTGTTTCACAATCAGTGATTCAAGCTATTATAAATCTACATCCTATTTCAGATTTCTGTTTAATTGAACATTTCAACCCTAAATGTGGCATGAACGAAATCATTGTGATGATCGAAGCAAAGTTTGGTCGCATGAAGCTCAGTCGTTGCTTGTACGAAGACCGCCGTGAATTGGGCTGCCATGATAATATTTTGGAATTATTTGATGATATGTGTTTTGGAAAACAAAGCTGTGATATTCTTGTCGGAGCAAATGACATGGGAAGTGCGAGCACTTGCTCAAAAGGTCTATTACAATATTTGGAAGCAGACTACTCTTGTAGAAAAGGTATGTTAGAAAGTGTTGTTCATATTAGTGACAAAACTAAGAATAGATAGGCAATATGCTCAATATTAACCATTACGATTCGTGTCTATTGAACTAAAACTACCCGCTAAAATCATTATCATTATTATAAATATGATAATGTTAAGAGATATATTGCTGAATACCGCACGTAGAATATTGTTTATACAGTATTTTTTCGTTATAAGATGTACTAATAAATTATAAATATTAAATGCTTATTATTTTATAATACATAATTTATGATTTCGGATATTTATATATACACAGCATTACAAGTGTCCCCTGCACATTGTTCGGGAAAGGAATCAATCCATTTAAAAGACAAAGACACTATTATACCGAGTGATATTATCGGTGGTCCTTCAAACTGCATCAGCAGCAACCAATCTTTTTCAATATCGGCACAACCTGGTCAAACATTAAATGTCAGTTTATTTGATTTTAATCATGACCAAACTCAAATGTCATACGGAAAATTGAAAGATATTGGAGATGGAAAAGAGGTGACTCTCCAGGGTGGAAATAGAAGACAACATGTGATGGATACCAGTGGTCATCAAATTGATATTACTATTTATACTTCGTCTAAGCTTTTTGCGATTGATGTAGCAGGTACCATATACACTGTTCTTGCATTCACCTTTTTCTATCCAAGTTGTCATACCTTTAAGCGAATATTTTCAATTGTACATATTTGCATGAGCACTTATAGAATTAGATTAAACAAAATGTTTGTTTTATTGTAGTTATTGGATGTACAGATATATCTCCTCCTTCCGGTGCATGGATGACACGTGACGGAGATATAACTGAATTAGGTTGTCATTCAGGAAAACTTTCGTGGACACTTGAATGCGTTGATAATCAATGGGTTGGTGCAGTGGGAAACTGCGGAGACGGTAATAATTGTATTTTGTGTAACTTGATGTTTAAGTTCATTAAAGAAGAATGAAAGATGAAGGACTATCGAAATAGCTTTTATCGGCTTTAAAGTGTTTATATTGTTCATTATAGGGATGGATGATGAGGCGGATGAAATTCCAACCCCACATAAGTCAGACCAACAGCAAATTTCTAAAAGTGAGTGCATTTTACTGTTTTGTTTCAGAATAGCTTTATTTAACAACTAATATTATGATTTTATTAATTCACAAGTATATATTTGCATATATAAAATATTAATATATAAGTTTATCGCTAATTTTCAGATATTATAGTTTTTGGTGTATGCAGTTTACTGTTACTGATGAGCTCCATAATATTTCTAACTGGAGTAATCTTTCTTAAAAGGTGAGGACGTTACTTATAAAATTTATGTTTCTAACTAATTCGCAAATGGTTTAGAAATAATAATTATTTGTTCATCATCAGAAATCTATTTATTTGAATTTTTATCGTATTAATTTGAATCTACTTAAAGTGAAAGCAACGTTATTGTAATCATTGCAGGCATAATGAATCGAATCAACCAAAGTATATGTATCATCCGGCAACCCAAGTAAAAGATTTGATGACATTTGACAGCGCTTCATTAGATTTGCGAGGATCAATGATTGGAACATTGCCTGTAAATTCTAGCCATGTGGTTACATCAGAGAACTATAAATCATTGCAAAATTAAATATGGTAATTTGCTACTGGAACTATTAGATTTTAAGTGGGGTATAAGATTCACTATGTATTTTTATTTAGCCCTTCCAACATAAACTGTACAAAAATGATTACACTCGTTTGGTATGAAAAAATAGTGTTTGTTTTGTACCTAAAGGGGAGTTAAATATATATAAGCTACTATTATATGTTTTTAAATACAAAAAAAGGTAATATATGTTAAAAAATATGATATAGCTATTGACGAAAAACAATTAATAATAAGATGGGTGAGTTCATTACTTGCAATGAGCATCACTTAAACATAACACTATATTAGTTTATACAAAGTATCCAAGTGAATTAAATGATTACATTCACAAGGAGGACAATAACAAAATAGTAGTACGTTATACTATCTTTTAATACTTATATCCGCTTTTCATATGTTTATGATTGAATGTTGTACATAGAATAAGATTCCCATGTATGTAATTAAGGTTTATTTTTCGTGATGTTTCATTATGCCATTCCATAACAGACACACATGATATTGATTGTCTTATAATAATAATAGTAGCAAGTAAGTCACAAATATATTATTTATTTATATGGCTGGATATTCAAAATATAGTATTTCGAAAATACTCTTTATGTGACTAGCATTTATTGATTCATTTTAATCTGATAAGTTATTATACTATTTCCAAAGTTGAATTCATTCATTAAATCGCAAACACCATAAACATGATATAGATAGCATCAACAGAAAAATACCGAATAAATCTATCATTGGTAATTCCACTCAAAATACATCAATAGAGTTTGATATGCTAAAGGAAACAAAGAACGCCCTTACTGCAAATCAATAACAAAATGTGTTATGCTTGTGATAATAGCGAGGTTTAACTAAATGCATTCGGTCAGCTTTTTCTGACTAGAAATGCTTAAATCATGTTGAATGCACCAAATGTGTATTTTATTTTATTTTTTCATGCTTCTATTATAGAAACGATTGTTAATAAAATGATGGTTGCGCTAAACAGGAAGAATAGAAAATACAGAAAGCATAGATTTTGTGATAAATTCATTTTAAAATGGAGCATTGTATAAAAGTGTATTTGTTTCTATTCACATACATTTTGGCTATTCATGCAGAAGGTAATGTATGCATGCTTAATGTGGTCAATCATAAAAACAGTATTTTAAAATATGTCAACATAGAATATTATTCTGTAAATGAATATCTTAGTTACTGAGCAAAAGATCGTGTTAAAATCCCTGAAACAATGACAAATACTAAACAAAACCAAGCTATATATTACTTTTTAAAGTTACGTAAATGAATCTGCGCTATAAATGCATCTTAATTTATAGCACACATCAGAGTATTAAATAAAGCATTTTTATATACAGGGTATGTAATTAAGAATTTCAGAAGGCTATGGTATGATATTTTACATATTTGTATAATAACACTAGTCAGAAATAAATAAAAAATATATGTAGTTTTGTTTTCAAAATACATAGATTTTATCCAATATAGATTTGAATTATTCACAAAATCGAGAGCACAGTATTGCTATGACATAATAATTTTATCCTCACAATATCGGCTGTTATTCAAAAACTGAAAGTAACCATTGCTTTATATAACTATACCACATATGCAGAATATCTTTCATAATATTATATTATATTGCCATGTGGTGGGTTTATTTGTTGGTTTCTGAATCGACATATTAAGATCATGCAAATGTGATCGTATTTAATCTAATCTAATATTTATAATATTGAAGAAGTATTTGCCTGCTTATTTCTTTGATATTATACTATTGTTTATACTTAAGCGTGAGTTATCTATATAAATGAATATATAAGCCATTTCAATAGTATGCTGTTTTTGCTTTGCAAATTCAGAGTACTGCATGTTTGAATACTTCAATCCTGAATGCCAGCATGATGAAATAATAATTATGCAAGAGGCACACTACGGACGAATGAACGTTGGCAAATGCATTGACAGTGACAGGGAGCTGGGATGCCATGCTAATGTTTTGGATTCATTTGACACTTTGTGTTCTGGCAAGCAAAGCTGCAATGTTTTGATTGGTCAAAATGATTTTGTAAGTAAAAGTACATGCTGGAAGGAATTATCTCAATATCTCGAAGCAAGCTATGTGTGCAGAAAAGGTGAGTATTTTTGTATATATATTTTTGTGTATCTTTTTTAATATTTCAGCCGTTAAATCTGAGTTTGCAATGTAATGGAATAGCAATTGCAGATTCTAAATGATTAAAATTTTTCACTTTAAGACAGTTTTATCAATGTCAATGTTTATTATCTATGCCGAAGCTTTCATTGCTCTGTGTACATGTTCATAAGATTGATAAGCTTTTTCAAAAGTGTATGAATATCTTACTTATGCAGTGCTAGACACCGCTCGATGTTCATCAGTCGCTGCCGTCGAGCTTGTCAACAAAAACACTCTTATCACCAGTGGTATGGTTGACAAGACCAGCGACTGTATAAGTTCAAATACACCATTCACACTATCAGCAAAACCTGGTCAAACGTTGAATATCAGTTTGATTAAATTGAACTCTAATCGAGATCAAATGTCATATGGCAAGGTAAAAGACATGGAGACTGGAAATACAATAACACTACGCGAAGATCAACGAACATCTCACGTAATGATCTCAAGCAGCAATCAAGTGGAAATAACATTCTTTTCGAACTCAAATCACTTTGCATTGGATATCACAGGTATCAAAAGAATCTTGTTCTAATTTAAAACTTGTAAATATTATTTGTAAGTTTTCAATCATTAGATCAACGTCCATGCTTTTGAAATATGTTCTATATAAGCAATGTATGATATGCATCAGTATAAAGCTTGTTGACGATTGTTTGATTGACAATTATATTTCTATAGTAAGCGGTTGTGCGGACCTGTCATCTCCAGAAGGCGCATGGATGACACGTGATGGTGACCTCACCGAATTTGGATGCCACTCGGGCAAACACACGTGGCAGCTGCAGTGTGTGGATGACCAATGGATTGGTGCTGTGGGATATTGCGGAAAAGGTTTAGATGATTAATTACATTTTAAAAAACTAATAATATTCTCACACTGTCTTTATACATTTTATATGGACAGTATTATATATACATTCATGTATACGTTTTCTACATAGTTCCATCGACTTCCATTTTCACAATGATAATTTACTCTTTCCCCTTCACTTTATAGGCATTATCTATCCGATCTATTCAGACAATGCCCCTGAAATAACACATGAGTACATTATATAATAAATAACTATGTTTTTACAGTTTCAGAGAAGAGAATGGTTGTCGAAAAGCAAGCAGATTCTTTCGAATCAGAAATTTCTACGAGTAAGTTTCACATTGAACTATCAATAAATCAGCACATGTTTTTATTTGTAAAACTGTAATTCATATAATAGAAATTAATAAAAATATACCTATATAAAACTTGTGTATATGAATATAATAGATAATAGCAATGTCTTGTTCTTACAGATGTAATTGCATTTGGGATATGCAGCTTGCTGTTGCTTCTCAGTTCTTTTGTGTTTTTGGTGGGTGTGCTTATTCTTAGAAGGTAAGTTGATTATCGAATTATATTGGTATGGATAGGTCTAAAGTAACGTGGCGTGTATTTAACTATGTTACATGCATATTTATTATGGTTGTATCATATCTTATAATAGTCATAATCAAATTATTATTTTGTGTTCTCGGTTAAAATATATTTTTGAATATAGCATTAATTTATTTCAGTCACAGCTCAAAGAAACGTTCTATGCATGGTTACCATCCCGCATTACCAGTGAAAGATCTTATGACATTTGACAAAAATACACTGAGTATGCAAAACTCCATGATTGCTACATTACCAGTAGAGAGCGGACACATGGCGATGTCACAAGATTACAAATCACTGCAAATATAGAATCTCAAATTTCAGGAAATCCAATAGGTCATGTTACGTGTAGGACTAATTTCTTTGGTCCAGAAGTATAAACAAAGAATGAAGTCTTACGTATGCAAAATAATTTGTTTTTGTTCTTTAAAAAGTGTATTCTCAACATATTGTAGAATGCAAACAGATTTGCGTTTGAAACTTTAGATGAGAAAGTTAAAATGATATTGATCTATTGTATATTTGTATTAATTAGCTGCATGACGTATTGTAAGTATACCGTGATTCTTTCTGTTATTTTTTCGTTATGTTAATAAATATGTATAGATGTGTAAAATACATGTTTTCAATGCGATATAATCAATATCATCTCAGCTCTTATTTGATAAAAAAACGTATACAAACCTAAAAGATGGCATCGTGTCTATTCTAGGGGGGAATACATAAAATTGTGGTATTTTATTCATCGTTTTACCAATATAACATTACAGTGGTATTTGATTGATAACTTTCTGCAGTCTTTATTACAATACACGCGTAATGTGTCATTATGTGGGTTGTTAGTAAATATCAAATATTTATCAAATATTTCAGTATTGGTATATCCAATTTAGAAAACAACGTTTGCATTTATTTAATATAATATTATTTCACTATGAGAGGATATTTAATCGCATTTGTTTCACTTGCTATCTATGTTCTACCAAACAGCGCAGAAGGTAACAATTTTCATATTTCACTTTCGAGTAGATTAGACAGTTGTTTAACATACGGAATATATTGTGTGATATTGTGCTTATATTTGGTTTATATTATTTGTACTTTTACTACAGTTATATAGCTTCAATCAATTTATTTGTATCATAAATAAGAGTAAGTCATTTTTAGAGTACTGTATGATTGAGTATTTCAATCCGCAATGCCAACCAGATGAAGTAATTATAATGCAAAAAGCAGTCTATGGGCGGATGAAAGAAGCAAAATGTATTGATAATGACCGTGCACTTGGATGGCAAGCTGATGTATTTGATGAATTGGATAATCATTGCTCTGAAAAGGACACCTGTAATATTATAATAGGATCTAATGATATAGGCAGCAAAAGCTCATGTTGGAAAGATCTATTTCAATAATTAGATGCAAGTTATCTTTGCAGGAAAGGTAAGTATCTCGTAATTTAGAAATAGACTATATGTTCGTTTATTAAAAAGGTTATCACATCAGTTTAATCAAATTTTAGAAAAATGTTTTTTTTTTCTAATATTAAATGCTTGAAGTTTGTTTTGACATATACTTCTTTTCTAATAGATATTTTATTTGTATTTATATAGATTATTGGTGTGACAGTAAAGAATGTGTATGTACATAAGTGATATCAAATGCTATTCCTGATATCATATCTTTACTTTGCAAACAACATTTCAAACAAGTATGTGCAATTCAATGACACCAATAGAATTGGTTCATATAAATACTCTCATTACGAGTGACATACATCTCAAAGACCACAGCTGCATAACTCAAAATGTAGCTTTGACACTTTCGGCTAAACCTGGACAGGCATTAAACATAACTCTGATTGATTTCAACTCAAACCATAATCAGATCACATATGGAAAATTAAAAGACATAAAGTCTGATAATGAAATTCCACAGCGCGGGGATAAACGACTATTGCACCTAATGATCTCAAAAGCCAATCCATTAACATAAGTAGTATAAGTTGTAGAATAAAAATGTATAGCTAGTAATTCAAATGTAGTAGAATACCAGTCTAGTAGGCATCCGATATAGGAAATACATTTCCAAAATGATATTAAAATGACTTGCAAATAATTTGCAAAATAACGATGCAAAGCTAGTCAATCGAATGTTTATATGTGTGTAATTCTCACTTAAATATTGTCTAAATGTGTTTCATTTGTCTTGGTTTGACTGTTTTTGCTTGATGGTAAAATACATTGAAATATTATTTGTAACGATTTTTTAATGATGTTCATTTTAAAAAGGGAGGAATATTGTGACTGCGCACAAATTAAACCAATTTGGTACTGAATAGACGTCTGTCAATGAAAAACAAGGAAACATCTAACACCGATACATAAAAATGTTCAATGAAAAATAAAATAATAAAGCTCAAATGTGCTCGTATGTTCAAACATATAAACTACATAAGAATTAGATAAGATGGTTTTTGTGTAATGGAAAATAAACAGTTTTGCAAAACATTAATATGTTTTTCAATTAATATAACAGCGCTTAAATTAATTGTATTGTTTCTTTTAATGTTAAAATATTATTTCACATTTATTTATTTTATTATATTCTTTATTTGAGCAGATTACATAAAAATATAAATAATTATCCTCATCAATTTTGCACTTTCTGGAATAATACGCTTGCCCGTGTTAATTCATGTTTCTCTAAAACACTATTAGGGTACTTGTACAGTGGCAGAGGAATCAGACTTATAGCGCAAAATCAATACCAAACCGCACTCGGTCCAATGTTATAGTGAGGTTTAACACCGTGAGGTCGCTCAACATATTTAGTCCTTAAATGCACTAAATACGAGAAGTATAACAAAAGTCTCGTTTAGTTTAGTTTTGTGTTTCTCTATTTATATTTTTTTCAATGAAGCTTTCTGGTAGGAAACAAACAGATATAGCAAGGAATATACATTTTTCTTCAACTTTCATCATGGAGGGATATTCGATATTTTATTTATATTTATCTTTATATATCTCATCTAATAATGCGGAAGGTAATGTACCAAACTTATTTTAAATTTTGTAAGGTTTAACACCGTGAGTTTTAGATAATGTAATAAAAAAATCATTATTCGGCATTCAGCAGTGAATATTTTAAGTTTTGATTTTGATTAATTACATGTCACTCCCATTTGGATGTAAGAGTAAGGCGACCTTTTGTCGTAATGTGGTTTGATTGTAATAAGTTTTGCTTTGATTAATTATATGCCACTACCATGAGAATGTAAGAGTGAGGCTTGTTTGGCTTGATTAAAAGTAGTTCACATAATCAGAGTTTTATCATAGTTAATATGCTACCTATAAGTTTAATCAAATAGGTGATTTGGTTCTATTTGAGCCGCTTAATCGATTTCAGTCGAATGCTTATATAGAAATGTGTAATCGGATTTGATTTCATTTTATCTAGAGTATTGTTTGATTGAATACTTCAATCCTCAATGCCAGCCTGGTGAAGTCGTTATTATGCAGGAGGCAAAATTCGGCCGTATGAACGTCGGCAAATGTATTGATAGTGATCGCGAGCTTGGGTGTTATGCTGATGTTTTGGATACATTCGACAATCTATGTTCAGCTAAGCAAAGCTGTAATGTCCTGGTAGGATCAAAGGATATGGGAAGTAAAAGTACATGTTGGGATGAGCTAGTTCAATATCTAGAAGCCAGCTATGTGTGTCGAAAGGGTAGGTAGATATATAATATAATGGATTATACATTTTCATACTTGATTTGTTACATGATTAATATGATCAAATCCTTACATGATCGCCATTACATATCTAACAATATGACTTACCAAACGCAAATATAGATATACTATTAGTTTTATATCGAGTTACTTTATACTTTATATGGAGGTATATAACTGCTTTGAATACATTTGAATGGTAATAAAATCTGCATGTTTATTTTTACCAGTGCTGGAGACCACATTATGTTCGTCATCTTCCCTCGACCTCGTTCACAAAGATACCCTTATAACCAGTGATATAATTGCCCAGGACCATAGCTGCACTAAACCAAATGAACCGTTCATGCTATCCGCAAAACCCGGACAAACGCTAAATATAACTTTAATTGATTTTAATTCGAATCAAAATCAAATGGCATACGGCAAGATAAGAGACGCCAAAATGGGAAAAGAAATCACGCTGCGAGGTGACACACGACTGTCACACGTTATGGTATCAAGTGGAAACCAAGTAGAAGTGGAGATCTACACGAGTTCCGTGCGATTTGCAATAGATATCAGAGGTTACAGAACTTATCAATTATACAATTTTCTTTATTTTATAATATATTATTAGAATTTTAAATGTGTGTAGGTGAAACAAAAAATCAGCTAGCATAAAATGATATATGGCGATTTGCAATAGATATCAGAGGTTACAGAACTTATCAATTATACAATTTTCTTTATTTTATAATATATTATTAGAATTTTAAATGTGTGTATGTGAAACAAACAATCAGCTAGCATAAAATGATATATGGCATTGTTTCCGCTAAAAATCGTATTAGAAAATGAAAAAATTATTATAAGAAACATAATCAGAATTAGTTAGCGATTATTAGGATATAAAACATTTCCAGTCAGTGGATGTGCAGACCTCTCACCACCAGAGGGCGCTTGGATGACACGTGATGGCGACGTCACTGAGTTAGGTTGCCACTCAGGCAAACACACATGGAGGCTGCAATGTGCCAATGACAGATGGGTTGGTGCTGTTGGATATTGCGGCACAGGTTAGTCTAGTATGTACGAAAGTTAAAAATAAAGAAGAGCATTGCAGTTACAATATGGGGTCCCGTTTACATGTAAAAATGAACACGTTTAACTAAAAATAAACGTTTTCTTATACGTTCAGAGTAACATAACTCTATTATTATACAATAAACTATGTTCATGTAGTTTCAGAAAATAAAATCAATATCGAAAGGGAAAATGAACCGTTTCAAACAAACTTATCAACAAGTAAGTACAATATATGCTTCCATATGCTTATTTTTTATATTTATATGTATACTTATAGAGCAAAGATATCTCAAAATCTATTTATCTCAAATATATTCATACAATAAGATTATTAATTCTACAATATATCCTTATGACATATTTTACATGGTTATTCTTTATTATACAGATATAATCGTATTCGGAATCTGCAGTTTATTGCTGCTCCTCAGTTCAATTGTGTTTCTGGTGGGTGTTCTTATCTTAAAAAGGTGAGTTACAAAGTATATGATATTATATTTAGTTTACGAATCTAGAGTGATTATAGAAAGAGACTTTATTTTATCGTTATGAGGTTTTAATATAATTAAACTCAATGAATGTTTCAGTAAGATATATCATAATGGATGTGATCGGGTTTTTAAATGTTTAAGGGTTTTTAATGTTTAATGTGTGTACGTTTATCATGTGTCAGACATAATGCAGCAAAGCGATCAATGCATGGCTACCATCCTGCAGTGCCAGTGAATGACCTGATGACGTTTGACAAAAACTCTCTTATGAATAGCTCACTGGTTGCTACTTTGCCAGTAGATGGTGGACGGATGGTTGCATCACAAGATTACAAATCGCTTCAAATGTAAAATCGGAACGTCTGAAACATGCATTTCATCTATGGATATCAATCTAATGAGATTTTTATATGTATTGTTACTGATACAGCGTCGAGCTATAGAATACGAGAGCTGCAAACCATGCTTTCTTAACATAAGATAAGGGTTACGGTGGTATCTTTCATCTAGCTACTGCATGGTATTATTTATACAAATAGTACAAATGAATATGTTTATATGAGCATATGTCTTGATTATGTAATGACGTTTATGAAATAGAACAAGTAGTTTAAATTAATCGTTGTTTTCTATAACAATCCTATATCAAAAATAATGTTTTTTTATATCTATTAAATTGTGTAAAATGTCCATAACCATTGTATATAAAATAATGGCCAAATAATATGTCAATATGTTTTGCCGTATGCCAGTTGTCCTAACTACATAAAGAATATTATGATTCATGTCAATGAAGCATAAGTATTGTAAAAACAAATTTCATATAGTAAGGAAAGCGTTCATAATATATCTTGACTTGATTAGATAACATCACCTTCTTTTTTTATTATTGAACATTCTGTACAGATGGAAATTCCGAAATACATGGGAATCACATCTCATTCATAATGAGTTTGCTGCTATGCTATGATACTAGGCTAGGCATTTCCAGTGCATTAATCAATACCGCATTGCACAGGAAAAACCAGTGCTACAATCAATACCGCATTCTGTCACAGGCCTGAAATGTTAGGGAGGTTTAGCAAAATGTTTTTGTGCCACTACTGTTCTCTAGAATGGCACTATATGCGCATTGTGTGAGAGTATGCTTTACTTATTTAAATTTGACATTTCTAAATCTATTACTTGATTACCTTTTATTTATGATATTGTGTTGGTAGGAAAGAAACTGAAATAACATATACATATATTTTGCTTCATTTGTTCGATTACAATATGGAGGGATACCTGATTATTATTATGACTTTAGCGATATCTATCAATGCTGAAGGTAATGTATTTATATTATCATGTTTTCTGGTAAAATATATAAAAGAAGCAGCAATCTTTAATATTAATGTCTAAGTATAAACATTTAATATGGATTTATTCATCGCAATTTATGTCACATGTAACAATAGCGTCGGAGAAATTCAATTGGATTAGATATTATATTTCTTTTGTAATTCCATATGTGTGAATCTGATGCCGGTTATCACTATAGCCATGTGCATATGGTATTAAGGATAAAAACAGAACATGTATCTATATAATTTATCAATCATCAAATATGTCGAGTATATCAACTACAATTCTTTATGCTGTTCAAACATATCCAAATTATATGGATATATACGATATGATATGAATGTATTGATATCATTATCGTTTCATGCAAAATATATGAAAGAAGAAGCAATCGATAAAATAAATGATACATATAAAGTTAAATGGCAATTCATTCATCGTGATTTGATTTGAGAAAACAATAGTGTCACGAAATCTGATCGAATTGGATGTGATATCTATTTTGTAATTCCATAAATGTGAATCTGATGCTTGTTATCAATATAGCCATTTGCAAATGGTAAAGTGTATAATATAAACATTCTATCAATCATGATATATTGCATGTATATCAACTATTGTTCCTTATGCTATTGATTCACATGTTTTATCTATGTTTTATTTATGTTGACTTTCAGAATACTGTTTAATTGAACACTTCAGTCCTGAATGCCAGCATAGTGAAGTCGTTATTATGGAGAAGGCAAAGTTCGGTCGAATGAATATCGGCAAATGTATCACTAGCGACCGTGAGCTAGGGTGTAATGCAGATGTGTTGGATACTTTTGACAGCCTGTGTTCTTTAAAACAAAGATGTAGTGTTCAAGTTGGATCAAATAATTTTGAAAGTAAAAGTACATGTTGGGAGGATTCCTTGCAGTATCTAGAGGCAAGCTATGTATGCAGAAAAGGTTTGTTGGTTTATCAATATGGAACAAATAGACGTTCAAAACTACTGTATTTATACGTTACATTTGTAACGAGCTTATTTGGTACACACATGCAGCTGCATTCTTACTAAATGAAATATTAAGTAGTATATTCAAAATGTTATTCAAAAAAATATTTGAAATGTCAATCAAGCAATTTATCAAACAATTTATCTTATAGGTGGTTTCCATTTCTTTAAATAAACATTTTAATAAGCGTTTTTGACTCAGGTGTTGAACTCTGCGGTTGATTTTATACTGTTTAAGCATTTTGGGAGATAATTCAATCAATTTGTTATATTGCCATTGTATGTGGATAACGGTTGCTTAAAAATTATTTTTGTACAGATATTGTTTTACAACACAATATTCATTGTACATAAAATGTACGCAACGGTCATTATGTGATAAAACTTGTGTTTTATCTTATTGCCATTTTTGTAGTATAACCGGTGAATTATGTTTCTAACAGTTGCACAGAAAACTCAATGTTCATCCTCGTCCCTGGACCTAATCCAAAGGGATACTTTAATAACGAGTGACATGATTGGCCAGCATCAGAACTGCATCAACCAAAACACTCCTTTCATGCTAAACGCGAAGCCGGGCCAAACACTGAATATCACACTGATTAATTTGAATTCTAATCAAAATCAAATGGCATACGGTAAGATAAAAGACGTGAAGGTGGGGAATGAAGTCACATTGCGAAGTGGAACACGACTGTTGCATGTCTTTGTCTCAAGCGGAAATCAAGTCGAGGTCACGTTTTACACAAGTTCCATGCGGTTTGCTCTAGACATCACAGGTATGGAGTTTCATCAATATAGCTTAATCATTGAAATCATCACTCTAGTTTTCTTTTTCACATGTGTAAGTCACATGAGGGAGCTGCTATAGCTTTACTTGACTGTTAATTGTGTTGTTGATTGTTTATGAGAAATGCATGAAAGTTTACTTATGCAACAAAAGCACGGTTTGTTGCTTTATTGATTTATAACACAGTCATATCTTGATCCAAAAGTATAAATAGAAAGATTGTCTTTATTTCTAGTTAGCGGATGTGCAGATCTCTCACCACCAGATGGCGCTTGGATGACACGCGATGGTGATGTAACCGAATTGGGTTGTCACTCAGGCAAACACACTTGGAGATTGCAATGTGTCGGTGACAGATGGGTTGGTGCTGTTGGGTATTGCGGCACAGGTTAATATTTATATGAATAAAACTAATGCAAAAAAAAAACATTAGGATCAAGCATTGCGTATGCTTAATCGTTATGTTAGTTTAATTATGTTTTTGTCTAAGTTATTTTAAGTGTAATTTTGTCATCAATAATGTCCAATCAAAACTGTTTTAAGTTCCTCACATAGTTATCATTTATTTAATACGCTTGTTTATGTTGTTCGTGTATATGAATAGGCGATGATCGTTTAGTTTCAGAAAACAAAATTGATGTTGAAAAAGAGGCTGAGCCGTTTAAGACAAATATATCAACAAGTAAGTTTACTAAAATATTACATATTTATGTCTACTATGTATTATTTATCAAAGGAACACAATAAATAATATGATTCGCAATATTCATTTAACATTGGTATTTATGACAATGCTTTGATCCGCAGATATAATCGTATTCGGGATCTGTAGTTTATTGCTGCTTCTCAGTTCTGTTGTGTTCCTGACGGGTGTTCTTATCTTGAGAAGGTGAGATGAAGTTTTTAAATTATGTCTTTAAAGCTATTTAACGCTATATTGCATATCAAACATGCATTGAACATGTGTTAAAGAGGAATACCTCACAATAAGTTTCCAATATTTCCGGAATTTATAAGGGTTTGAATCTTAATAACGCCCTCTCTTATATTGTACATGTAAATTTCAACTGCCTTGCTTTAGACATAACGCAGCGAAACAATCAATGTATGGCTACCATCCTGCAGTACCCGTGAAAGATCTGATGACGTTCGACAAAAACTCTCTAATGAATAGCTCGATCGTTGCTACTTTGCCTGTTGATGGAGGACGCGTGGTGGCATCACAGGATTACAAATCCCTTCAAATATAGAATCAAAACCTCTAACATGCGATAGTCATACCATCTATGGACATGAGGTTTGCTAGATGTATCAGGATTTGTAAAACGTCGAGCTATGATATACGAGAGCTGGGAACCGTACTTTCTGAGCATCCAGGGTTAAGATAAA
>LQRL01040893.1:1767-22989 GCA_001703475.1 Hydroides elegans
ACCCTTAAGTGCGAGATTTGGCTTTGTTCGCCACGCAAGCTCATCATTGACTTAACGTCTTGAAGATCTTGTCATGATTGACTTCTGTGTCCCGGAGTCACAGTATGGATATGAGCTTTAAGGGTCGGTATCTTTTTCCGAATAAAATAAGGTCTGTATGCGACAAAAAGAGTTCCCCGAAATAAAAAAGGGCCGCTAGTTTCTTTTTAAAAACATGAATGATTTTAAACTTTTCTTTTATTGGCATACATGTATTTCTTACGATTGTTTTCATTTTAAGTGGTAAAATACATAATTCGTATATAGTCTACCTTCAAGTTAACTATTGTCAGACTTTAGAAGTCATATTTTTAATGCTTGATTTGAGGCATGAAGTTGGATAAAGTATATATTTGTATTATTTACCAAGACTTATGAATTCGGAGCATCCAACCGCCAAACATCATAACCCCTCCAACCCCAGCAGCACTTAGGTCGTTGATTGTAAACTAGGCATAAATACGTTTAGGTAAACTCATTTTGCACCCTTGGTTACCAATCGGGCAAGCCAAATCCAATTGACACTGCTTTCAAGTTTATGACACTTTTAGGGAACCGAGTTGAAAGGGAGTTTTGATCGCTTCTGTGCCGTGGGTGATTCCTGCGGATATCCTCCTCAACAACCAACCCCTTCCTGTCTTGGGCTGAAAATTAGATTCCTCAACGTGTGACATGGAATACGTATTTCTAAGAATTCAATAGCAAAAGTTATGAATATGGGTGTATGCTGCGGTGGATTAATTCTTTCAGTTTAAAAAGGAACGTGAGACGCAGAATAATTACTTCATCAATTTTGAAGACGCTTACGAACGTGGATGAATGGGTTCATGAAACTTGATTTGAAGATTTAAATTCTACTTATTTTCATAAACATTTATTTAAAGAAATGTTTTACGTTAAAGAAATTTCGCCCTCATGTCGAACGATCAGAACAATCAAAACGCGCTGTGATGTTGCAATAACGTTCTTCCCAGATAAACACGTCTCTCGATGTCGTTGGATGTTTATAGTTAGATGTTAGAAAATGAGTGACTATAAGACTTTTAACTTTGAACAAAAAATTATTTACACTCCATATTTCCTCAAATAATTCAGTTTATAAGCATCGGATTTTCAATTTCGAAAAAAAATTAGTCTAAACTATTAGGCCGCGGTTACACAGAGCTAGCGGTTTTTCACGTCGGGGATTAGTCCTGTATTTTGTCATATATAAGGACCTGGCCACATTGGAAGCTTTTACTTGCTTTTAGTTCCTAACAAAGCTGTCTTCTAATGTATTTCTTATGGGAAACTAAAAAAACGAGTTAAAGCTACCGAACAGCTCGTTGTTTTTTGTTTCCCATAAGGAATACATTGGAAGACAGCTTTGTTAGGAAATAAAAGCAAGTAAAAGCTTCCAATGTGGCCAGGCCCTTAGTCCTCTATTTTCTTTATAAAAACTCGTGTCAAACAAAGCAGCAGCTGTTTTTCACGCGAGCTTTTTTTAGTCAAAAGTGGTTACACTGCGTTTTGATCACGACAATTTTGCTATAACACAGAGGAAAAGCTAGCGGGAAAAACTGCTAGCGTGGAGAAAAGTTGCTTTTTTAAACGCCAATTTTACAATAATGAACTTCATTTGAGTTTGTTTGAAACCATGCACTTCACTAAACTCCTTTTGAAATACTGGAAGGAAACGGGAGAAAACCTCGATTTTAAGCCTTTTCGCTTCTTTTTGCGCCAGTGTAACCACTAAAAAAGCTCACTTTTATAACTGCTTGCTTTTTCAAAAATTATGTGTGACCTCGGCCTAGCTTTTGAAAAAATGTTGATTTATTGAAAATGGCAATCTAAATGTTCATTCGTCTTAATTTGGCAAAATGTTTTCATGTTTTTTTCTCGAATTATAGCGTAGTAATGCGATAATTTGTTTGATGAATTCTTTGATGCACGATGGAAATTCAGAGAACACAGTCGATAATTCTTTTATGATCGAATTCTTTAAAACGGATGTATCATAAGTATAAGAAGTTCCCTGATATTTATAGTCATAACTTTTAAAATATTCTGGAAAATGTAAGACAATTCAAACGAAATACGTGAATAATACTTGAGATGCTGTTCTGTTGTTTACGTGAAATGTAACTTGGTGTCTTGTTAAAAAAAGATAAGTACATGTACATGTAGATATCATATATAAAATATGAAAATAACATCATTTTTGTATTTTATTTTTTCATCTCTTATAAACACTCATACAACCGAACACAACCAATAAATTATAATATATCTAGTTTAGTACAATGTCAATATCATAAATACGGCATATATACATACATCACACATTATCAATGTTTCCCGATCACGTGTAATATGTCCTGAAATGCGACTGGCTCTGATACGCAGCTGCAGCCGCCATGGGTGAATGATTCGCAATATTATGATACAAGGGGGCGCTAGTGTGCCAATATGGCGGGGCGGGCGGATGCGGAAAGAGACACGACGTCGGCGTGTTCAGCTGTGGCATCAAGTCTAGTTTCGGTGGAGATGCATACCGGTTCATCAATAAGTCCTGTTGTAGTTTATACGATTCCGGTGTTGGTGGTTGGAGAATCTGCGCCAAACCGGCGAAATCGTATTTGTACGCATAGCGCTTACCGTGCACTTTCGTCATGATGTTTTTATCATAGTAATAACGCAGCGCGCGGCTTAGTTTATCGTAGTTCATGTTTGGTTTACTTTTGCGCTCGCCCCATCGTCTGGCTACTTCGTCGGGGTCGACCAGTTTGAATTCGCCGTGCGTGCCTTCCCATGTGATACACGAAGCGTTGCGACTGTCGGAGAGTAATTCTAGAAGGAACTGCCATAGTTGGATTTGACCGCTTCCTGTAAATGAAAAAGGAGAGGATGTTTCAAAGGATGAATATAATTTTATTAATATTTTGATATTAGTAATAAAAACGGTCATTTTTATATCATATATCTATATAAAATAGTATGTGTTTAAAAGTAAGTGTTCGATTACCACATAAAGGCAAATTCATTAAATCAATAAATATCCATGCATGCTACTTTTAGAAAAATACACTAACCCGTATTAGAAAGTCTGCTTGAAATTGGACCAAATAACTCATATGGATCTGAAAAAGAAGTTTGGTAACTATATCACGCGTATTCATATTTTTTTCTAATTGTGATTAAAACAATCTGATGAGACATTTTGTAGTAGTTGATTGTTTGTGAAGCTTTTCGATAAACTAAATTCGGTGTGACAATTTGTTTTATACTCCTTTTAAATTCATCAAATGTATTTTAATTGTATACAAATATTAATATGAATATTACACTGTCCAAAAAAAGTCAAGCCCCCCTCCAGTTTTTACCATTAAACTATGCAGTAGTGCACAGTTTTAAAGCTTGTGTAATGTATTGATAAACCAATCGCTTTATAGTTTTTGGTTCCGAATAATGTCTACTAAGATGTTAAATGTATCAATGGCTAATTTTGTTGTGATTAGATTTGTTTAAGTGGGCTAATTTACGATGGAATCGGAGGCACATTATCTGCCATTCTGATGTTTATGGCAAACGGGGAATCTCACATTTGCCGAAAAGTGGCCGGTTTGAACTGATGCATTTTTACCAATTGGTTCCATGGGTAGACTTTACATATTGATGTACGGAGTTACACAAGAAAACATGAAAAACAATGAATTCTTCAATGCTAATCACAACTTTTAAAAGTGTGCTTTTCTGCATACGCTAACGGTAAAAACTGGAGGGGGGGCTTGACTTCTTTTGGACAGTATATTTCAATGCAAAAAAGGGAACTAGATATAATGTTTAGTGCGACATGAGGGTTCAAATCGAATGTTTGCATAGATATTTTATAACATAAGAATCAACTTTTGTATGGCATTAATTTTATTAAACAACTTATTATTTGCTGATATGTAAGCATTTGATTTATAAGTCAAACATGTACCATACCTGGTTGTCTCCACTGGGTTGGCGATGATTGAATTTTACTCAGACTGGCTAATTCAGAGTAGTTGTAGCCTGGTGTTCAATAAAAATAAAATAGTGATAATGGATATATTTATAATGATTATGTAATATAATATAAAACATCGTTAACATCACATGTTTGTATTATTTCATTTCATAGTCCAGCTTTATCCACTAGCTCAATCGAATCATTATATCAAATTTTATAATAAGACTTTAAAAATTATATCCTTGTCACGTTTTTTTACATTACGTATCGTAGTATTCCACATAAGAAGTATATAAAATCAAAATATCACATTTAAATTCAGAAATATTCAGGTAATCGGTATCAAAATTAGAAAAAAATATAATGGATTGTATTACATATACCGATCAATAAAGTAAAAACATATTCTTATATGGACATGGACTGTTGCATCACAACCAAACTTGTTTAAAATACTGTATATAAGCAAAAGCCTAGCTTAAACAGGAGATATAATCCAAAGTTTAACTCATCCTTATCTTAAAAACAAGATAAACATAAGATGAAATGGAATGTCTCTTACCTTGGGTGTCGGTTGCAAACGTACTCCAGTTCGACGGCCTGGTATGAGTTGGATCTGCAATATATATGTACGCAAGCGTTAATTAGTAAACAATATTTATGATAAATGTTTTAACTTATAACACTACATAGTTTTACAATACAGAATACACTATAATTAGCTTAAATTAAACATTTGAACATGAATTTGGAATTGATAGCTATACTGTATTGCATTTAGCTGATTTTCCATCAGTACCGATTATGGTTTGGGAATGTTGCAACACGCCTCATTGCATATCTTACAAATAATTTTCAATTTATATAATGCTTTACTATAAGAAAACTAACCCTAGTTATATTATATGGTAATCATAACCTTCTATTTTACTTTCAGACATTGCTATTATTTGGCAAATATTTCTACTTTCCTTTTTTATATATAAACTTTTATTTTATAAAGCTTATTTACCGTAGAAAAATCCATGAAATCTTGGAAAGGTACAAGGTCCTAAAGGTTCTTTTTTGCTCAAAGCTTGCATATTTGCATCATATCTTGTTTCAATCACTTTAAATATCCACAGTACGAAACCTATATATTTTTATTTATTTCGTATTTGTTAAATACTTGTTATTCTTCTATTCATTATTTTTGATTTTGAATAAGAAACTGTTTAATATTTAATATAAGTTATAAATAATAAGTTATTTCTTTTATCCAAGAATCAATATATTTATATATTATATCTCACATAAGAGCAGCTACAAAGAATCATAGAATCGCACAATCCACAAAATATCTCCGCAATAAACACTTCACAATGATATTTCAACTTCTCCCGTCACATACTCAGCGTAACAGTGTTTTTGAATGCCAAAGAAACGGTAAATTTGTTTCTATTGACACTTTAAGTAACTTCTTCCTTTCGCTCTTTCACCCTTGACATGCGACGTCCCAAAAGTTGCGCTGTCTAATAAGGACGCACGCAATCACGCAGGTGGTTCCAAAAGTATTCAAAGTTTTCTTTACAAAAATATTTTGAAAGAAAAAATATTCCGGGGTTTCATCAAAATTTGTATTTTTTTTTATATTCACTGTCACAAAATCACTTTATGATTTTCATCATTATCATTTTGCTAAATATTATTTCTTATGATTAATTGAGATTTCAATTCGTTATGAAGTGACTTTTTATCCCCTTTTAAGTTTGAATGTGTGAAGTCATTCTTGGAATACGGCACCCACATTTGCGCTATTTCCTTCCACAATAGGCTCATCAGTAGCTAAACACTTCCTTCCAAATGAGGAAAATCACATTTCCACGTTTTCCGAGCTCCTTTCTTGTTCATCCTGGGCCACCGGAAAGCCATTACACCGTTTGCTGATTGGATAGCCGAGGCGGGAAATTCAGAGGGCCACGTGACGTGATAGCCAATAAGAAAAGCGTGATTTGATTCTCTCCTGTCAGAGCGGCAGCCCCTTATTTGGAATGGGTGATGAATGGGGTTTTAGGATGTTGGCACCAAGATGTGATAGTCTTGGAGTGAAGAGCAATGATATTTTCTAGCCAAGATGATACAAACTTAGCTTTGCTATGGCAGTTTGCATAATTATTGCAAAAATACTATTGTGCTCTTTTTGCGATGTGGCTCCATTGTTAAAACATAACAAAATGATAGCAATATACGGAATAAAGTGGAACCTTTTTTGCCCAAATGAAACGCATTCAGTTTTACCACCTCATATATGAGGTGGTATACAAATATTGAAATCAGTGGTTTATTTGAGGCTTAATTGTTTTTAAACAAGGTAAATTTGAAAATACAATATCCGTTAAGATGCATCACTGATCTAATTTCCTTTTATATCACCAATACTGAAATATTAAGGTAAAGCATAATTTAACACAGAATGTCATGTAAATCTGATAAAGGCTACATTTAGGATACAATAAAAAACTTTGATTATTCCCGATATAACGTTTACTCCGACATAACGCCATTTTTTTTTGCATTCAAACTTCTACATATATATTGTGAATGTTTGTTTGAAGATCCATTTTCGTTTTGCATGTCCAAAAATGCTGATTGTTTGCGCCATTTTGAAAGGCATCCGATGTGTCTACGACAAAAAAACTACCTAATTCACTTCATGGAGCATCTTATATATAACCAACTCGTCTGACTTTTTGCGTCTTGCTGTGTGACATTGCAAGTTTGACCTCGACCTCCCCATAACATATATCGTTAAGAGCACCCTCGACCCCACCCCCCCCCAAAAAAAAATAATAATAATAATAATAATAACAAAGACTTCTCAAACATTCGGTGCACACGACTTGGGAATCCGTTCCATTAAAATAAAAACTCACCAGAGCTCAAACTGCAAGACGAAGTCTGATCGTTATACTGAAATGATGATGCTGTCGAAGAGGTCGGTGCTTTGGTGGAAGTTTGCTCATGGATCCCCGACTGCTCTTGATCGGTTAAACCTGGTAAAATACTATGAAAATGCATCACAGGCTATTATAGAAATCTTATTTGTTTGTGCGATATCTTTATTTTAATATAATTTCATTTTGATAAATCTTGGATGCAGAAAACGTTTAGAGGTCAAATTAAATGGACAGTTTTGATTGATAGACCATGATAAAAAATTACTATCATTTTTACAAAATGAAATAATTCATTTTTATTATATACAACCTAATATGTTTTTATTTATGTCTTGTATTTGTTTTTAGCTATGTGTTTGGTCAAATAAAGGCTTCACTCATAGAAACTAGGATTGCATTCAAATATGAGTTACATTTATTGATTCCATAGTGGCTACCATTCCATCCTTCATAGTACAATTACTGTTTTACTGTTAGATCGATATTAGAATTTTCCCTAGCTTGAGTTAACATTCCACAGGTGACGCAATTTCGGAAATTGATGACCGTAGCGTTGTGTTTTTTACCTTGCAGACTGGCATATTCCTTTTCTCCAAGATGCTTTGCACACCGCTGTAGCCATAACGATACTTGGTCATGCATAATTCATTTATTTACTATTTTAACTCATTTAATTTCGATAGCATACTACGGCCAAGTTAAAATTCTCTATTATCAACACGCTTCCTTTCTATATCACTCTATATATATTTTTTGCTTTAAATCAAAACATTTATCAATATAATGTTATCCCGAGTTTTTAATATTTTGCATACAATCCCCACATTATCCTCACAATTGAGTTTACTTATTGCATCTAATCATGCGAGAACATTTCCAATCAATGCGCAGTTGCGTTTTTCTTTTTATGTTAATATCGTGATTTTTAAAAATCCGATAGGTTGCATTAGTTAGTTATTTTAGGAATGTCCCTTCAGGGAATGAAAGGCAAAGCCCAGATTATGCCCCTGGTCAGTGCCTGTCCACCCATGCATGGTGACGCACTATCACTGTGATTTCACTTGAATAACCCCGGTACATGTCGCATTTAACGCATGATTACGTCATTTACCCGGTGTTGCGATATCACATTTCGATTCTCACGGGATTTTATTACTGTTCAAGTCCCTCTTGGGTCGTCCCTTTAAAACAAACCACTACTCGCCGCTGCGGAAAAAGTGTCGTGTGCCACTCTCGTGCGTAACGAGATTACAAATATATCATAATAGGAATCCTCTTTAAAAGCACCCTTCTCACTTCGAATACGCATAAGGAATAGGGGTTCTCGATTAGAGGGGATTTTTAACCTTACACCCGCCCCTTGACTTAACTTTGCATGTCACTTTATGAGTTAATTAAGAAATTGTATGATTTTTGCTTTAAAAGGGGCGGAAAGGACCGGCGAGTCTGGGGACGGTTATGATGTAAGGTGCTAATGCTGTGATTTTGTTGAAAGGGGCGGGTGGGCCGTTCATAGTGGTTACACAAGCACGTGGCAAGCTGTTATTGGCGCAGCAGGGAAGTGACGTCATTAACGTAAGAACGGGTAATACACAACAAATAATGACTGTCCGCATGGTGCTCCCTCAAGTGTGTGCTTATGAATATTGCAGCTGCACAAAATGAAATTATGCCTTTGTTTTTTTTTGGAGGCCTTTCGAATATGACTTCTTGGCATTTTATGAATCTTCAAATAATGTGATGTTTTTATTTTCAAGTTGACGTGAGTACATGTATCAGTTAGAAACCAGTTATGGCGTTTTTACACACATTTTCAATATTAAGATGATATTCGTAATGAAGTCGATGAATGTTTCATAAAAATCTTCTTAAACAATTTACACCATTCTGTATCTTAATAGGAGTATGAATTTCGTGTTTTGAACGTACGGTGTAAAAAAAATTATTTTCATTCATGAAAAGCCTGGTCAGATTCATTAATAGTGTGAACATTTCGAAATGGAAATATCCCTCTGGCTTTCAAGTCTAAGGAACAGCCCTTTTCTGTTTATATTTTTCCTAATGTTATAAACTGGTTATAAGTTTTTAAAACATCCCTGATTCATCCCTGGTAATATTATGATATTTATGAATTCATTTATGTGCATCTGAAAAGGCCATTTTACTTCTTTTGTCTTGAAAAAACGTTTCTATTAATTAGGAATGTTTAAAAATATATAAATATTCGTAACTAATAGTTTAATGTATGTTTAGACAAATAATTCATGCCCAGGTGATTTCGAAAAAATCTTGACCACTATGATTTTCAGGTTATCATTAAGATAATCAGCGTTGTGTTTGGTGTAGATTTAACGGGTCACACTTTCCTTATGTAAATTACACATTTCACACAAAAAGGGGTGAATTGCATGCTATTTAACCCCCATTCCACCTCCCTAATTTGCACCAAAAGAGACAAATTTAGGACTCCCCAACGCGGGGACAAGGGGACCTATTGTTATCTCATTTTGACGACACGAGGGGAGCTATTGTTATCTCATAATGTCATCAAAAGTGTGTTTTCTGTCGCGAATCCCTGCTGATTGAATTAGTCAGTTTGTCAATGCGCATCTGGCCTGGTTCAATCATAAGGAAAAAAGTCATTTACTAACAAGCTTCATTTTTGCATCTAAGAAACCTCTTCAAAGTCTTTGATTTGTTGTTTTAAACCCACATGAAATTAACATATCCTTGATTGTATGTATATGATGACTTGAAAGAACCACAACCTCTTATGTTAAAGTTTTATACTGTTTATAACTATCCATAATTAGGATAGTTAATATCTGAATGAAAAGCAAGTTTAAAAGTAGCGATAGGAGTAGACCAGTGTATTTATAAAAGAATCTATGGTTTTGTTGAGAGGAATATTAAGAAAATTGTGTTTTTTTTTTGGTGCGTTCAGCGGCTCTCTACGTCTGCATCTGCGGAGTTTAATTTGGCATGTAATATACATGTAGTAATCCCAGTGGAATTAATACCGCTGGGGTTACTATGTTTTATACCAATTAAAATTCCGCATACGCAGACGCAAAGAGCCGCTGAACGAACCATTACATAGTTTAATATGGAGATACATTTTTTTGTATTAGTACATCTCTACATTTTTCTGGAGACTGCTTTGTCACGTGACTACTTTTGCTGACGCAATGTGGCATATATGATATTAAATGTCGTGTATTAATTCGCATTTGAACAGCTTGGCTCATACCGTTTTGCCACAGGAGTGTCGGGATTCTAAGATTGTATGTTTTGGCCAATTTAACCATTCTTATGGAAAACGGCAGACATACGTTGAAGAAAAAAATGTAATTTAAATATGAACAAGTTTCAACAAGCTATAATTGATATATAAAATAATTAATCACTTAAGCCGAAGAAAATATTCATATCTAGCACTAACCATCGGTTGATCCCTTGACATGTTTAGAAATATTTACACTTCGTTTCGTTGCAAAAATGTGGATGCTTTGTGTTGATTTCTGAAGAAGGATTTCTTTCTGAGCATAACCAAAAGATGTGTCGTTCCATTCTGCCAGACCGTCGTCGGTCTTTTCATGCTTCATAGCCAATGTATCATTTGATCGATAGTGCTCGAGGTGAGTATGCCGGCTTTGTTGACCACATAGGCGGACGTCATGCTAAAGATTAAATCGTACAGCATTTTAAAAAACAAGATGAAAATCAAGATGAAAAAATGTTGTAAAAATATGTGATATATATACTGAGGTAGAAAAATATCGCGTAAAATAAATATTTGTTTAATATGTAACTGTTCAATAATGATATTGTCGTATTAGCTAATTCCCTTTCCCACTCGGCAAACAACATCCTCAGGACGTCCATGTCACGGAGTTTTAAGTCCCGACGTCCGCGACGTAATAAGGACGTCACAAATGTGTCAAAAACGAAACGTCCCAACAATGTCATAAAATGGCGTCAATGGGATGAATTTTTCGTGACGTACGTGACATTTTAACACGTCCAGAGAAGTCAATAATTAGACGTTGTAGGGACATACTATTAATGTCGTCCTATTGACGTTATAAATTTGACGTCCCCTTGGCATGCCAATATGAAGTTGATATGACAATATATTTCGAACGGGACGTAATATTACGTTCTGAGGACTTCATTAAAGGGTGAACTTACTAAAAACACTCATTGGTTAAGAGCATTGCGAATACCCTTCCAAAAATTGACAATTTGGATTTTTGACCACTTATAGAAGGAAATGTTTCGATTTCAAAAAGAAATATGGTGGTCCAGATGAATATCTATTATATTCCTCAAACATGTATATATATGAATGATATATATTAATGGAATTATTTTAATAAAAAAAATAATAAAAAAAATCCGTGCAATAAGCATTACGTCAGCTGTTAAAAGGCCGTCCTCTAATCGTCCTATCACGGACCAGTTTAGGACGTCGTATTGAAAGTCTTTGCGGATGTTTTTTACACACGTCGTCTGGATGTCAGATATGGACGGCGAGACGACGTCCGAAAATTTACGTCCGGCAAACTCTCATACAGGCCCAGTAGAGGTACGTATGAAATAGGACGTCATGTAAAGACGTCGAGGGGACATGATAAGGACGTGGTTTTGCCGAGTGGGTTTCTAATAAGGTTTTTGTAAATGATTCTATATTAAATTTTTATATTCGCTTTCAAAAAAATCGACTATCCCATCGCTTCTCATGTGTCTCGAAGATATTTTCAAAATAACAAATGCAGTGCCAAAAAGGTTGAGTAAAAAATGTTATTATGTTGTATTAACATGTGAGTTTCAACTCTCTGATGAAGCAAAATTATGCTGACAGGTGGAAATAACCGAGTTTCCTTTTCAACTGTTCTCAATAGTGATATCAAGTTCCGTTACAAAAAAGAACATTTAGACAAAAATGAACATACCTGCATGATTCCTTTTTCCTTCCTTTTTGTCAGCCCTTTCGACGCAAGATTCCTCTAAGGGATGACTCGATTATCCTTCCTCCCTCTTAAATACGGAAAACGTCTTGTCAAAGGTTTATTATTGTAATTGCTCATAATTGGTTTTCAGGGGTGATGAATCGTTTAGTGAATGGATGATAGGGGGTCCTGCAAAGATTTGGAATGACATAACAAAGAATGGATGAGCATTAGACAATCAAATAATATAAAACAGTTTATTTTTACAATATTCTTTATGTAAAATAAAAATAATATATAGGAGTATTAAGAATCCGAAACAAAATGCCAGGCATTTTTTTAATTTGGCCCACTCGGCAAGGGTCGTCCAAAGTACGTCGCATTCGGACGTGACGTTTAGAGGACGACCTACTTTGGGCCCGTATGAAATTTGTCTTGACGTTCTTTTACGTCCCGGCGTTCGTAGAAAGAAATTCGTACGTTAGACTCGGACGCGACATCAGTGCAACGTCCTTTCTACGTTCGCGACGAATGAGTACGTCCGTGGACGTCTTGCCGAGTGGGAGATGTGGTTTATGCTTAATCAATAAAATTGCAAAATTGATTATTTTCATAAATTTAATATTAAATATCAAATACTCGTGATTTATTCCTTCTTCACTCCTTTTGAAAAAAAAATAGATAGGATGTAAACAGAGCAATTAATTCAGTAATGAAAAGCGCGGCGCATGCATTTAAAGGAGCCAATTAAGCTAAATTAAGTTGTCGCATACATTAAATATTCATAGGCGAACATAAAGCTCTGATGTTCGGTAGCAAACCAAATGGAAGCCAGAGCGGATACGTAAATACAATTAAGACTTCCTATTCGCAATCTCCATCAGGAAATAGGATGGCGAGTTGACGCGAAGAGAAAGGGTCAAGAAACACCTGCGAGGTTTTTGTTGAGCTGCCAATCAAACTCCCCGAATCCAGCTGCCGTACCCGAGCCCTGTTTACTGGAGGAGGGGTTGGGATTGCTCGAGATGTGTTCAGTGAATCTTTTCTAATGTGTCTATATTTATATTCTTATAACGGATGAATGGTCAACTAAATGGTTCCAGGCAATCATATGTCTAATCAAATAAATATATTGATCGGGTCTGGCCGAAACATCCACCCGTCAAGTTTCTAAATGTCACATCATCTGCCAAAAATATTCCTGTCAAACCGTTTCCAGCCACGAATTGTTCAGCCATTTTCTAAAATGTATACATTTTATAATCAAAATGTTGGAGAAATACCAGAAATACATTGTTACAGATAAGAAAATGTATAACGTGACATATGATGACATTGTCGACCGGTACATTTATATTTGAGACGTCAATGAAATCGTTATTTAATATTTTTAATATTTCTCCATGAATTAAAGAATTCATTAAACCCAAAGAACTTAATTTAGAGTCTGGATAAAAACAAACTTTACATGGAACATGTTTTTAAAATAGTCATACGCAACATATATAAGTAACACGACTAAAACTGGTTGCGGTGTCAACCTACACAATGTTGAGTTGAATACACTTTGTTATGAACAGTTGGTGATTTCTAATAACGCTCAGGTGTGGTGCCATCTTAAAAGCGTGCGACAGCTGGACAATCTTCGTACAACTATCGTTTCACACTTTTTTCACATTGATACATTTATACATTCATATTTTTCTTGATGCTCTTTATTGGCAGTGTGACATATCGGATTTGTCATTTTTGTGATATCTTATATTTGATGATATCGCAGTTTAGATGAATTGATAGAGAGGTCATGGATGCTGATTGCCAATTATTGCAAATTATATATACATAAGGGTCCATGCGTGTTTTACTGAAGTATACAGTATGGATCACTAATGGATGAAATTACTGATCCTGATTAAAACCTATTTCAGCTATGAAGATAAATTATTCCAATGCGTGCTTTGGAATAAAATGCGGATAGCGGTTACCAGGATATTGCTAGATTGAAAGATTTTGCCACAAAGTACAACAAAATGTAGAAGGGCACCCCACGACATATTTTTCAAAAAGTTGTAAAATCAACTTAAAACAACATTACGATAACGAAGAACCACAAAACAATTGCTTTTGAACATTTAATTTTTACAAAAAGGTGTTCCTTTTTTCCAAGCCAGCTGGGCTGTTCCTCACTTTCTAGCCAGCTTGGAGCAAAAAAGGAACACCTTTTGCGAAAGTTGAAATGTTGAATATAACCAAATTACGTATCATATCTTACAAACTACAGTTTATTATACAAATGCAAGCAAGTTTAATCAATTTTGAAATAATTATTCTCTTTACTTATTGTGAAAATTAAGAAATTATCAAAAAAGGTGTTCCTCAAATTGTTAAAATCTCCAAGCTAGAATCAATTTTCTCAAAATTTCCAAGCCAGCTGGAAATTGGTGGGGAACAGCTTTTTTGGGGAACAGCTCGTGGGGTGCTCTTCAATGTAGAGTCTACCAATATTGGAAAAGTCATGTTTTCAATTAGTTGTAAATTCTTTTTAAAGATTATATATCATGTTTAAAGTCATTCGCCACCATAGGGTCATCGCATACGTACGCTCATCATCAAATATGATTGAAACATTATAGATTTAGATAGCAAAAATGCATAGCTGGATAAGAATGATATTTGTTTTCATCCTAATGTATTTAAGTAAGATGTCTTCTGCGCAATGGTACATAATCTCTGACTGTAAGTATTTATATTCATTTTTGAAATATGATTAGATAATGTCGTCCTGTTTTTGTTTATATCGTAATCAAAACCAACATCAAGATTGTAGCCATCAGCGCGTAAATTTACCATAACTATTTCTTCATATATGCTACATGAAGCTGTTTATATAAGCTCTTGACCATGACAAATATACTTATTTGAAAGATATGCAGAAAACAAATTGTTCAAGCGATTTGCTCATTCACTTAATCAATTTCTAAAAGTGGATGGTTATAAACATGTCGTCAGATTTATGTCCCTGGTAAGGATTTTGAAGTGTCTAAATTTTATGTAGAAGTTTAGTTGCAGTATGGATAAAGATTTTAAATTTAACATATATAATACTTGGAAATGCATTTAGATTATATGGACGAAGGCCATAGTTCCGCTTTGGGTGGAAGCTGTGGTGACGAGATCCAGGATGTATGTTTGTTCATGAATTCGCACGTCAACAGTTTGAGACTTGCCAAGTATCCATCGGACAACAAATGCACAGTCACTGTGGATGCAGGACGCATGCGCGGGGCGAGGTAACCAACGTCTCCTAACGTCGTCAAACGTCTTGCAATGTCTTTCAATCATGGCCTTTTGACATTGAATTCTTCCTTGAAATATCAGCTAAGAAAAATGGTGTTTGGTTGGTTGATTCTTTTTGTATAAAACTATAATATCTTCCAAAATTGATTTTAAAGTGCTGTTATCAACATATGAAATAATAACTTTTCTTTCAAGGTACCGAGCCGAAGTGATATTTTTCGATCTGCAACCACCAGATCAGGATGGATCTTGCCGCGACTACCTCGAAATTCGTCATGGTCCCTTAATCAACGATACTCATCTCCATGGTCGCTATTGTGGCAACCAAATGCCTAACATGACTAATTTGGAGCGTTTTGTGGTCTTAAACTTTGTTACGGATGGCAAAGTTCAGCAAGATGGGTTTAAGATTCTGTTCATCAGGAGTGAACCACGTAAGGTTCATTCAAATTGTAATGATGTGCGAAACACATATAATTCTCTGAAACTAACATATGTTCTTTGAAATATTAAGGAATTTTAACAATGTTTTGTGTAAATTGATGCGACTAATGATAAAGTACTAATCTTATCTATTTGATTACACTTGTTATGAAAATTAAATTCTTGATTGTTAAATATTCGTTGACTAAAATGCTAGTTTAATCATATATATTTTCACAATGAAAAACATGGGTTCGATTGTGATCACATATAAACCCTAAAACGCTATTTATAACTCCGATAGAGTACATATTTTCGTCACTTTTGTAAATAAACCTTATTCTTTAAAGTCATTTTTGTGGGCTCACTTTTAATATAATTTCTCTTGATTTTCAGCGCCATGTGATAGCACCGAGTATTTATGCAAGCAGGAGAACCGTTGCATCGACGAACGATTGGTTTGTGATGGTACAGAGCAATGCATCGATGGTCAGGATGAAAGTGACTGCAGTGGTGAGTAAATAATCAATTTATCCAATTATATACGTATTTGAATTCTTAACCCTTCTCACCCTGTTCCAATAAAAAATGTTTGATATGCAATATGTCAGAAAATGAAATACTAACTTTCGTATTTTATTTTTAAGTGTTCATGTAATTGAATGAATAGATGAATATATACTAATAATTTTAATTCGTCAAAACTTACTAATATGCTCAGATTATATAGCAAAAAAAGTATAATATTATCAAGCCATCTGTTGAAATTTAGCATCCTCCAACCTTTCAGAAATATCGCAGTTTGTATCATTCTTCACATCGAAGGGCGCACTTGGCATAACTGGATATGCTTGCATGATTCTTCTTGTGTTGACCATATCTGTAGTTTCTGTTATTTGCTGTTGTGTCCTTGTCAAACGTCATAAAGTAAAATAGGTTTATTAAAATGACTACTAACAACTCGGCAAAAGTAGTAAGTTTAGCTCAATGTATTACTATACTCATAAATATTGATTGATTATGCTAATAAGATTATATGCATGCATGTGAATACAAATATATATGATCATATTGAATCTACAAACTAACATTAAACAGGGAAATGAGTTTGAAATAATCAATTATGTATTGTCAACAATGATTTCTGACCTGGTTTGCTGTTTAAAGTGAAGGTATATGTAAAGATTGACAGTAGATGGATCAGGTACCACTGGTTGATATAACTACATATTGCTAAAAATAATCATACAAATACTTTTACACATTTTTTCATCATAAAAAATCTTAAATGAAAAATTAAATTTGTGTTTATGATGCCCATTCAGGAATTCATCGTTTCACTGGCAGTATACTAAAGCACGGATCGTCGGGAATCGCAGCCATTATTATGACAGGCGTGCTAACCATTGTCATGGCAGTTGTCATTGTCATTATAATCATTATCATCTGCGTTTTCAAGAAGAAGCGTAAAGTCGTGGCACCGCTTCCGGAAGAACCAGCGACCCAAACTCCGCGACGAACATGGAGAGAGCGCTGGAATATCCTGAAAGGAAGTATTGAATCTTTGAGGCAGAATGTAGCTGGAATTTGTCAACGAGCTCTCGATTCTATAAGGAATGCATGGCGCCGTTTTATTACGTGGGTGAATAATAATCAACTACGTTGGCTGTGAATATCTCCGAGATAGGAACTCATTCAGGAATGTAACTTTATTCAGTTAAAGTATGGATAAACATATAATTGGAAATTCAAACTTATTCTTCGCATATTGAATAATCTATATTCATTGAAATAATTTATGAGTCAAATACATTAAGTAACTGAATTCATTGATAATCATATAAATCTCATGATCACGTTTATTGTTTCCATATTATCAATATGTGTAGTCTTTTTTCTCAACTATAAAGAAATTGCATGATTTCCCAAGAAATATATACTTAATCTTTGTGTCTATTGTAATGTACTAGTTCGTATCGAATTACAAACAAAGATGTCAGTCAAACACTTTTAACAATTTTTGTCATTTGGGTGTGACTTTATTTTTCTAATTTTATGCTGCCATCACGAAACAAAAAAGGTTAACCTGGCGCTATTTGATCAGTTGCGCTCTGATGTATTAAGCTGTCATAAACATACAAATGTAAACATGAATTAGACATAACTTATGTTTACAGTAAAACTATGTATCCTTCAGAAAAGATATATAGTTTTTGGTGTGCGTGACAACATTTAAAAGCATGTATATTCCCAAACCTTCCAAAATAGACTTAAACGACGAAATTATGAGAATATACACTAGTATTGAATAGGAATTGCTTTGTTAAAATGTATGACATATTTTGAAAATAAATAGATATCAAGACTGGATTTTTGATTACAAGCAATTACATTTCCCTTCAAAGCTATAAATTATTACGAATAGGTATTGCAGAATATGTTTTATCAGTTTATGATGTGAAAATAAAGATAAGTCAAGTAAAACAAAATCATGTCACGTCTAAGACTATTGCATTTCCTCTGTTTACACAAAAATTATTGTCAACAAATTACATACTTATCCACTTTAATATCACACATTATTTGTCAAAAGAAAAACATCAAATCAAATCTATAAAAATCATTGTAAATTTTATCAGCACTTCCTTTAATCAACACATGCGACGATATACTTTTGCATGACTTAAAATTGGGAAATTGTCAGTATAATAAGCATATTATCTTATATGTTAGTGTATTTAAGACACATGGAATAAATCTAATAAATGAATCAAGTCCATTTTGCTTATAAAAAATGTCCTTGCGAGGCTACCGAAAACGTGTCCTATATCTATTTTCAAACATTCTGAGTTCGGATAGTACAGTGTATACTTAAAGATGCTGATAGATTATAATAAATTGCACATTTCTCAGTGAGTCTTCAGAGGACAGAACAGTATATTTCACCTCAGTTAATAACATGTTAAGCCATTCAATTACTTAGTTTCACATTCATAAAATATCTTTAAAATTTCATAATCAATATGATAACAGTCGTCAATAAATAAATACTATGTTTACGTTGCTGGTAACTATTAAACTATTAATCCTTTATAACCACAGTTCTAATTTATTTATTTAAAAAAAAACGCCGACATTTTGCATGAATAAATGCAAAAGTCAGTTGATCGTAACTGGCGTTGGGAATTGACATGAGGAAGCCACCAAATAAATCTAGATACAACGTTCAGACTGACTATTGTGATATTTTAGACATCAAGAAAACAGGTAATGATAGGAAGGGCATCTATCGTTATACGACATGTACATATTGTAAATTAAGTAACATATCTATGTAATGAATAATATTGTTGTCTTATATTAAGAATACATAATCGATTCATCAGTATATGTATATTTTTTATGATTCATTAAGTTATTAAAACATTTGAAACATCATGAAGGAGTATTTAAATTAATATTATTTATAAACATTGATGATTAATTATATTTAATGCAGAAACAAAATAATTTGGTGTTCAAATCTTAACAACTCTTAATTCAAGTTTACTTTTTACTTTTTCATTTGAATTGGATAAATAGATTTCCACTTTGAAAATGTTCTTCTGATTGTTTGTCTTCGTCAATGACACGTGCCATAAAGCTTAGTTAAGGTCTGAACACATAGAATGCATTAGCATTAGCATTAACCTTAATGCATCGTTGCGACATCATGAAAGTGCGTTAACGATGCGTTAACGATGCATTAGCGTTTGCATTATGCATTAAGCATTTAGACTCACATAGAAACATGCGTTAATGCAAAAAACGTCATTCTAAATTAAAGCTATCTACATTGTTACATCACAATTAGGAGCTTGTCATAAACAATTGAAATAAATTTTGTAACATTTGAATTAGGGAATTATAATAGATTATCTTGGCCGAATTATTACTGAAATCAGTGCATTAAATTAACTCAGATAAACAGAAATCATACAACTTAATGAAATATGTTATCGGATGCCTGCTTTTTCGTTAATGCATCCTTAATGCATTTTCAAATGCTTAACGCATCCTTAATGCATTTTAAAAATGTTTAAAGCATAAAATGCATTAACGTTGATGCTAATGCTAATGCATCCTATATTTTCAGACCTTTACATAGCATGTGAATTTTGAATATTAACACCTTTGTTGAAAAAAAAACGATATATTTATGCTGCATTCATGATTCTACAGCAACAACAATGGTACTTTTATCTTACTTGGAGACTCTTAATCTAAATTTTAAATATAAATCCTTTAATTTAAGGATTATGTAGGCTGATAACTCCATTGATTTACTTGTTAACTTCTTTATAGCATCATTTGTTAAAAAAATATATACTTACACTGCGCACTTGTTTACTCTTGCATAATAAAAAAATCATGATATACCGGTATTATTTATAACCGGTTTTGCAATTATATCCGATTACGACTATCATTTTTAAAAATATTTCCGTATGCAGAAAAGAAACCAATTACACATGTTTCCGAAAAGAAAATGCTCATAGTTGATCCAACTGGAACTGCATGCTGTGAAAAACTAATCAGGAAATTGTGTTCTGTGGGCAATGCCCTTGCACATTGATAGATGATGCGATGTGATTCTTTATTTGGTTGGCTTATGTTATCAAGAAATATACGTTGACATCGTTTGGGGCAATGTACACCTCTCAATGTTCAGAATGAAGAATATTTGGAGTTTGATTATAGCCTTTTAGAGCAACCATCATGAGAAAAGCCCAAATAACAAAATCAAGAAAAACAAGATGCCAAAGGGGAATAGCCAAAAGTCAGATCCCGAAAATAATTTTAACACAACTATTTGAGCTTTCTATTGGTAATAGGATGGGCTGTATGTAACAGGATGAATTAATGGTGGTCCAATTCCATGTCATAATTCATTAAATATACAGGCATTTACACCACTGGTGCCGTTAGCCAAATTTTGCCGGTGTCCTTGAACTTAACATTTTTCTTTTTAATAAAAATATATTAAATCACAATGTTGCAGTCCGTTAGAAAATCACTGTCGTGTTTGCAACACGTAAGCACTTTTTTAACGACATGAAATCTTTAGCTGTCTGGTTCAGTTCACATTTATCATTGATATCGTGTAATCCTATTTTATCGCCCAACAGTTACTTGTCAAAAATCATCGAATAAGTACATATTAGGCCTAGCTGAGTGAAGTTCATCAATAACATCACATAAGAAGTTCTTTATCAAGATATATGTAAGGTTACTTACATCGTATATATGACTGATGAAATTGGGTTAATGTTTCCTGATTTTTCTTGTGCTAAGATTCGCCGCAAAGATAAATTCCATAAATTAGCAAAACAAACTGGAAACCCTAGGTTGTTCGATAAATGGAAAGCTATAAGAGCCGAAATAAAAAATGACATTAAAAAAGCACACGACGAATACGTCAATAACCTTATCGGTGATATAGGTCAAGACTCCAAACCTTTTTTGGAAATACATTAATTCACAAAAAAATGATCGCCAAGGAATTCCCCCTTTACAAACCAAAAATGGGTTCTTAGCTGAAACAGATGAAAGTAAAGCA
>LQRL01040907.1:0-21864 GCA_001703475.1 Hydroides elegans
GCCAATTCCTGGACCATCTTGACGCGACCTACATCGTCCATGGATTCGCAAAGGAGGCTCGCAAGGGAATAGTTCTCGATCTGCGCAAGTTGAGCTGTATTTTGGACAAAATGAAACGTGGGTTAACTGGACGTGTCCGTGTCTTGTGAAAGATATCAATAACTGTAAGAACGGGTTCCGTTCTCAATAAAATATATACATATTCATCAAAACACATATACTCTAAGGATCACTTTGTGTTCATGTACAAACTAGTACAACCGTGGATTCATCGGAAACAAGCACACAATTACAAGGCCTTAATAGATGATATAAGCCTATATAGTGGATTTAATTTCGACGCATTAATTTCCATTCTAAACAAAGCTTCCGTTGTGTGGGGCATCATTTTCAAATACGATCAACATATTGTAAAACAAATAATTTCAGTAATTAGCCAGACACTATATACTTTAAAAATATTTATAAAAATACCTTGATTGAAGCCAGCATCTGGATGACGGAAGTAGAATCGATCTCCGAGTTTCATCTCTTTGATTTGTTGTCCAATGAGACAAGTGAAGGTGGGTCCCAACTGGCTGCCCTCTCGCGGGGTCTCAGAGATGCCGGCGGCGAACAGGTCAGCCTTCTCTAGTCTGTGAAATGAAAGTGAAGTATTTATGTCATAAGACATTTATTTTATTCAACTTATACAGTGCTTATTTATTTTAAGATATTTAATGGTTGCATGAGGTATTTTTGCAATTCACATTATTGGAGGCAATGTATGCGTTCCGATGGTAGAAAATATCACTTACATTAAATTGTTCAAAAGATAGACCTTTTTAAATCTGCAAATGTAAAAAAACACATCGGTTCCTCTATAATTTGCTGATGTGATGCTCATGAAATAGGGATATTCTAATCTACATCATACAAACAAATACATAGATATGACTCCCGAAAGATTGAGAGGGTAATTTTATACAACTGATAATGTTCCGATAAGCTAGTATTCATTCAAAATCCAGAAGAAAAAATATGAAGATAAAAAATATTTGTACTGTTGTACCTTTCGCGTCTGTTGCCTGTGTACATGTCGAGGAACTGTTCCCTGACTTCGGGGCGCAAGTGACGGTCGTCTTCGGGCAGACCACAGTATTCAAGGGCGGCCAGGTAACCTTCGGACAACAGTTTAGCATTAAGACATAATATCATCAATTTTATACTTGATATTCATATCATTTTTCAAGTGTGATGTGAAACACATTTTAAGGCTACCATATGTAGCATGAATTACATATCTTATATAAAAACCTCAATCTGTCAATGATTGCTTTATAATTATTTAACACCTTAAGGGAGCCACTCAAAGGCCCACTAACACCTTGCTCCAGGTCCACACCATGAAGACATTTTCCCCGCTAAAGCCAGTTACCATGCACCATGGCATCCCACATGAAATACCAATTTTCTCTTCCTTGTTAAAAATGAGGACGGGCACAAGGAAAGCAGAAACGCCACCTGCTTTTTCCATCAATCTGAAACACCTACCTGAAATGCCATGATCCCTTGCTCGCTGTATATTGAGCGCCGGCAGATCCAATCCAAGCACATCCTGTCCACCGCTGAACAGATGTTCCCTTAGTGTGTCGCTGAAGTAGGAATCGTATTTCTCGGCGGGCGTCTCTGCCATTCCCAGCATCATGGCGTCTATTCCGGACATGCCCAGGACGGGGCAGTTGTAGAGAGGAGCCACGTTGAAGAAACTCTATTTGAGGAGATATGATTGGATACATGTATACAATATATGAAAAGGAATAGTCATATATCATTTATTATAATAGTGAATAGACAAGCGAGCGTTCCAAGCATCATGGCGTCGATTCCGGACATGCCCAGGACGGGGCAGTTGTAGAGGGGCGCCACGTTGAAGAAACTCTGTAGAGATATGAGGGGATATTAGGATATGTTAAATTGAATGCAACGGTGTCATGTATTATTTGGTATCGAAATAAATAGTTAAGCGACCATGCTTAGGATCATTCCGGATCGATTCCGGACATACCCAGGACGGGGCAATTGTAGAGAGGAGCCACGTTGAAGAAACTCTGTAAAGGGGAGGGTGAGGGGATATATGGATAGGTTATATTAAATGGAATAGGTATGTATGAACATGAATAAATGGGCATGGTGATATAACCCGTTTAATTTTAGTATAGATAAAACTTAATTAGAAGTCAAGAAAGAGTGTACATACATATTACGCACATAAAATGATTTTGTTTACTCTCAACCAATGGCAATATAGTTCATAAGAGATAAACAAAGAATAAATAAACTCACATCAGCCAAATGGCTATCCTCCTGCCGCTCATACTTGAAGTCGAGGTAGTGCAAGATGTCGGGCACCTCGGTGTGGCCGAAGCGGAAGGCGGCTGTGGCGAACTCATTTGCGATGTCCGGGTTCAGCGTAGGGTCGTAGTCTTTGGCATGAAACAATCACAAAATTCGTCAGAAATGTGTTTTCATAAGACATAAAGAGATATGCCATTTTATTGTATATGGGTTATTAAGAAGTCATGAAGGTACGTTTACTAGTTGGCGACAAAAGAGTTAAACGTCGGTCAAATTCCATGTTGTTATTCATGTTTTATATGTTTTTATACAAACTATTATTTCAGATATAGAAATCAGTATGTGCTTTGGTGAAACCGCAACAAGATTGAGCTGAGTCTGACCCGGGCTCAGTATCGTACGTAATTCCCGACGCAGCACGCACCCCTGTCAACCCTTACATTGTACGTCAAGAAATATATTGGCGCCCCCTATTCAGATCTTTATGGTTCCCATTAGATAGTTTTCATGGATCAGCCCCTCTTAATTATGCAAATAAGTATATTGCTCACGGCCTTCGGGGCCGAGCATGTACTCATGATAGACAGTTTCTGCGATTATCAGAGACAGTACGGTGTACCAAAAAAACATTATCCCCCCTCCTTCAAGCGTTAAATACCATTCATGGGCGCCCGAATGAATTCATAGAATATTTCTATGAATTGTACTACACTTGTATTTTAAAGCTCACCGCCATCGGGACCAAGCACATCATAATGATAATTAATAAGCTAGGTCTACGCGAGAAACTGAATGTTACAACTAAACACTTACCGCCATCGGGTCCGAGCATGTACTCCTGATACGCTGTTTCTCCGAGGATGACGCGAAGGTATTCGTCGACGGCAATGTGCTGCCAGATGGCGATCATAAGGCGCCTTGTTTCCTGGGAAACAACGAGAGAAAACCAATCAATTTTATTGATATTATGATCAATGTTAGTCAAAGCATATATGTTGAAATATTTATTCAGTGTCGGAGGTAGAGCCTGTTTAGCGGTAGCGTTAAGGAGCGACAGTGGTTCTTATATGCTCGCTGCCGCTCCTTGCTACTTCCCATATAAACACGCCGTTACCATTTTTTGTCAAAGGTCCCCGTCGATATGTTTGCAACGGTAGGAATACATGGCGGAATTTGATGCATTTTGCTCAGATATCAAGTTACAATTATCTTTGAAAATGTCGTGTTTCCTTTGAATATACGATACTGATGTTAAATCCAAAGCGTTTAAATATATAGCATCGTAAAACAAATAATACGAACTTAATAGATTAATTTCATGCGTTGCACTTGCATTATCTTTGAAATTGTCTATTTCAAACTCCAAAATCCATCAACAGAATACGTTTATGGTCACATTTAATATGACTAACCTGATAGAGGGTTGTGCCATTCCATGTGGGGTGGCGACGGGCAAACTGTTCCTCGAAAGCATTGTGAGCGCGAACGAAAACTGTGTGCATTGAAGCGAGACCGGGCTGCTCGTTCACTCGAACGTCACCTATATTGTAAAGTTGGTAAGTTATTTTTTATCGTAAAGCAAGTGTATTTATTTAACATTACGCGTTTAAGCTTCCTTGAAATCTATTAATGAACTGATCACTCACTACATATTTGTTTAAGATGTGTTATAGGTCTACCATATATCACCGAGTTAAGAAAGTGATATCAAAATACCTACATTTTTTTCAGTAAAACAAAATTGTAAGATAAATTCAGTACTGTTATTATTTTTCTAATGCTTTTCCGTTCACGACTCTTATGGCTTGGTGAACGATAAGTTGATTTTACTCAATGGATAAAAATATATGTTTCTTGACTCGGCAATTATACATGAATATATGAATTTTAACATGTTTATTTTTTAAATTTATGTGTATATAGATATATCCATTTCTGAAAATGATTAAAAGAATTACCAGCCAAGAAGGGGCATCCTGGCGCCGTGGTGCAGCTGGGGTCGACCGGAAGTACCTGGTCGTCGTATCTCATGGTGACCGGGTTCTGGCGCGTTGCCAAGCGACCGTGCTCTATTGAGAATAAAATGAAAAAAAATGTTTTGAATAAAAACAATGAAAGTGTTGGTAAATGAAGGTGTGTTTGTGTATCTGTTTATAAATAGTTAAAATGTGACTCAGTAATATGTACTGGTGTTTGCTAACCTAGGTTTTACAATAAAGATATGACATGAAATAGATTTCATTGTGGTTAGACCTTTTTATGATTGATTTTAATTAATACTTTTTATCTATATTTCGCTCCAATAGTACTTTTCGAAAATTAAGATACAGAGACTGAGTACAAAATATAATGAACGGAGTTTTCTTCGGCCATACATTTCTTGAATTATTATAAAATTTCATAAGATATTGATATCAACACTCTGACTTTGGGATTCGCCATGCCATCTGATTGGGTTTTCCTGGATGTACATGTGACAGCGAAACTTTAATTTAAGCGAAACTATAGTTTCGCTATCGAAAGATTAATTTTTCTGATAATGTTGGAAAAAATAGTATATTTTAGATACTTTAATAGTCAAAATTTTGGATTCGGCCTAAAATGATTATGTTTCATATATCTTTTGATCCAATTATGTGTATTAGTGACATAAAGCACACACCCAGATAGGATTATCCATTTCGATTACATTATTGAATAGAACTCCATAAAAAGCTATGGACTGATTGGTTAGATGACCCATAATATATTTCTATACATATGTTTAAGATTAATAGTGATTAAAGCCTTATATATATCATTTCGACAAAAAAATCTTACATGATCCGAAAAATTAATATTTCGCTAGCGAAATTAAAGTTTCACTTAAAATAAAAGTTTCGCTGCGACATACATACATACCTCTTCCGAATTCTTCGACCGTCGTGTGATCTCTCAGTTCCTCTGCCTCGTGTGCATTGCCACCGTAGACCATGCCTGCGTCCATCCAGGCCGTCAGACTGTTGCCCTGCTCCACGTAGGCTGAAGAAAGAGGAAATAAAGACCTTGTGAGAAGATTGGTTGACAATTTTGGAAAATGAAATATCAAGGATGGGCTGCAGGGAGAAAGAAAGCACAGTATCTATGTGTAAACAAGTCTCTAATTTTGGAAATTGCAAACTTAAGAGCAGGATCAGAGTTACATAACAGGATATCATGACCTATGGTAAAGTATGGCAAAAGGGAAAGGTGTCATCAATTATCTACCAAAATTGGAATTTGCTGAATTGATGCACTCAATTCAGAATAAAACTATATACACCAATGCGCACATTACCAGTTTCAATGCACTCCAACTCTTAAAATACACTCAGACAGTTGACATAATATCCTTCACGCCATTCTATGAATTCAAACAAGAATTAAAATATATACACTGAATCATTATTTCTAAAGATGCATTCCCCCAACCAAACATGTAACTCGCCAATTTATTTTATACGTTGCGCTCAGTTACATTTTAATACAAACTCACTAAGATCACAGGTATCGAGTAAAAACATCGACCATTTCACACGAAAACCAGTGCAACTCTCCGTAGAATGCCTATCTTATAGTTCAGTTTAACCATGCACTCATACATGCACTCATATATGCACTCACTTAGATCGCAGGTGTCGAGCAGGAGTGGCGACGAACGAACGAACGAGATGCACTGTCCCTCTCCGCGGTCGCTCATGTCGATCGGGAAACACGTGTCGTTGAAACCGAGGGTGCAGTCGCAAATGGCTGGAATTTAAATAAGGGGAGTCATTATATCTATGTAATTGATAAAAAATAATTCTTTGCTGTTACTTGTAGTCGATGTGCATGTTTTGATTTTCGTTATTACAATTAGATATGTGTGTACGCAATATGGAGTTTTTACGATTAAGACCATTTTGTGCTTCGAAATATTTGCGAAATAAATTTAAAATTCTTAACTGTATTAAAGTATTTTAAGATACTGTACAAGTTGTACAACATTCATAGGGTATAAATAAATAGTTCTTTTACCAAACATTAAAATAAAAAGCGTGACCTTTCCATCCAAATGTAAGATTTTGGGGGCTTTGGGAAATATTATGATCGATTTATTCAATTTATTCATGAATATTTCCTCACCTTCCTGCGCGGGCGTATGCGCCAAATCATGATCCAGAAACTGCCCAACTTGCATCATGAGCAGTGAGTTGACATGGCTTTTCCTTTTTTCTTCGTCCGTATCGCTGATCTCGGACAACTCGTTGATCTTGATGCTCACCTCGCGAGCTGTGGGCATAGTGGGATCGTCGGAACCGCGAGGGTCGAAGATACCTTAAAATGAAAATAAATTTAATTTGCCCTAAAAAATGGTTTTTAGGTTGTTTGCGGTTAACAAATCGCTTGAGTTGATTTATCTGTTCAACGAGTAATTTTGACGTTTGAAAAGCTCACGCTGCCTGCCTTGGCCATTGAGGGGTTGTCGGAACCGCGAGGGTCGAAGATGCCTAAAAGGAATAACAAAGATGTGCTGTTAAAGACTTGGTGTTTTGGATTGATCTACATGTGTATAAATTGATTAATACTGGTATTTAAGTTACGTGCCTTGGGAATGGAGGGGTCGTCGGAACCGCGCGGGTCGAAGATGCCTTAAAATGAAAATAAAATTAATTTGTCCTGACAAATGGTTTTCAGATTGTTTGCTGTTAACAAATGGCTTGATTGAGTTGATTTGTATGCTCAACGTATTATTGTGACGAAAACCTCACGTTGCCTGTCTTGGACATGGAGGGGTCGTCGAAACAGCGAGGGTCGAAGATGCCTTGAAGGAATAACAAATATATGCTGTTAAAGACTTGCTTTATTGTGTCTTTATGTGTGTGAATCGATTGCTATTGGTATTCAAGTTGCGGGTCTTGGGTATGGAGGGTTCGTCGGAACCTCGTCGGTCGAATATACCTATAAGGAATAATAAACGATTACTCTTAAAGAGTTGTGTTTTTAGTTGATATTCATAGCATGTGTATGAATTTATCGATCCTGATACTCAAAGTGGTGGGCCGCTGGCATGGAGGGGTCGTCGGAATTGCACGGTCCTAGGATACCTTAAAATGAATGTAAACCGAAATAAAATATAAAACGTGGTATTTATTCTGTCGACTGTTCGTTTGTGGCGTGAACTGTTTGGGTTGTACATAATTAAATAATGTATTATAATATAATATAGCATAGTTTAAATTAAAAAAAATATATATAGGTCTTATCACATGTTCATATTCTATTATGCACACTACATAGAATATTCTGGTTTACACGCCTACAGGAATATAACAAAGCCAACGTAAGTAAAATCTATTACATCATTTTACGATATCTATGTCAGTCTAAAAGTTACTATATTACATGACTAAACTACGAGCTTAATTCGACGTCCTGTTTTTTTTTTACAAAATTGCACTCAATGAGAAACACGCAAAAACCCCGACAAAATCAAACCGCCTTTTTTTCGACGCCATGTATGCTATTAAAAGATCCCCAAAGTTGTGGCATCAAGTTAGAGACATGGATATACTTCGATCTTATGTTAGCTATTTTATTGCATACCCTTTGCTTTTGCTGAAATTGCTCTAAGAAATGATTTGAATTTGTAATTTTATTGGGGATCAGCAGATTTTGACCCTCATGTTACTAAATACCTAAAACTGTTAGAGGTAGGAGAGTGGAGAGGCACTTGGTAACATAATGACCACACAGATGAACATACATAATTAAGTCACTCCTTACCATCAGCGTAAGCCACGGGCGTGCGTCGTCGAAACGCCTTTTCGATGCCTCCGTAGTTTGTCCTTCCGGGCAACAAGTTGTTGCAACTGCCATCGAAGGTGCGATAAGGATAAGTCTGGAATTCCGTACAATCGACGGTCACGCGGTAGCAAATGCCGTCTTCCAAAGTGAACTGAAATGTGGATAATTGAAGAGAAAAGGTTGCTCATTTTATTGAAAAAAGACCTTCCATTTCTATTGATAATTACGTGGTGTGCGAATAACCTACTCGTGGAAACGTGAACAAAAAGCAATATTAAATGATCGATTTATATTTAAAAAATGATTGAAAATATGTATTGCACTTGCCCATGCTATTGATTTTTGAAAAGTTAGCTCTATGTTTTAAATCGATCGAACTTAGATTGCGGCCAATGTATTTGGTACATAGTATGTAAATAAATAGAGCTTGGTAACATCATAACTACTCACCCTTGGTCCCTTAATCGGCTTCGCTCCATACATCTTAAGACTTTGGTCTTCTATTTATCAACAAGCAGGGCTTAACTACCTAAATGAAAAAGGACTTTACTCGTTTGAAAAAAAAAAAACGATTTCTAATTGCAACAAACCTCCTCTTCTGGGTTTCTGATCACATCCACGATGTTGGAAGGAGCTTCTGTTGGTGGGGGTGGTCCGTTATTATTATTATTATTATTATTATTATTATTATTATTATTATTATTATTATTGTTGTTGTTGTTGTTGTTGTTGCTGTTGTTATTGTTGTTGTTATTATTGTTATTATTGTTATTGTTATTATTGCCGTTGTTGCCGTTGTTATTATTATTGCCATTGTTGTTGTTATTGTTATTGTTGTTGTTGTTGTTATTGTTGTTATTGTTATTATTATTGTTGTTGTTGTTTCCTGGCCCTTGGCGAACGAAAAGAAGGAATTCATCATCCTCAGCACTTGAGCTGCTCTGCAGTCTGAAATATATATGAATAAATTAAATTCGTGTAGGTTGAATATTATATTTTTTAATATAGTCATTGATTTATCCATCCCTTATTTTATGTCAAACAAACTCCCTCATAAGATTACGCATACTTTCGAACTCTGAAACTCCATATTATTTCTCAATGATAAACAGACTAAATAATAATATTCCGGTTGTCACATGCTTGTATCATGAGCTGATATTTGTAACCAAACTGTCCTCAATTATGTATGGATTTCTGTTACGTTTTCACTATGTCAGTTATCAAAAAGGATTTGCTAAACCCACTCACCCTCGCTTGGCCTGCCATTCTCGCTTGTAGGCGCGCAGTGCGTCCAAATGCGCACGCGCGGTCAAACCAAGAGAGCGCATCCGGTCGGAAAGGTGAAGGTATTCTTTGAGCATGCGGTCGGGCGTAGGCACTTGTAAGGAAAAAAGGAAAGGTCGTTCTTCAGATGATTGTTTAAGTATACTTGAAATCATATGACGGGTTATAAATCAACAGCATTATCACGTTAGAAAGTCAACGTGCACGAAATCTTTGAATGCTGCCGTTGATTTTGGGAAAACTCAACCAACCTCATGTATTTGTATATCATTAGCAGGCACGTTTTAATCATTCAACGTATATAGCATAGGCGCGGATCCTTTAAATGTTTAAAACATTCTACCGCTTTTCATTGTATTCTCTAAATACACACATATTAATGCTTTATTAGTAATGCATATTATTTTATAGTATTAATGGTTTCCATATCATAAACAATATAGTCGTTCTCACTGTCATCGAGGCCTCTTTCCAACAACATCTCATCGTCAAGGGCTCGCAGTCGCTGAAGGCTCTCAGATACCAGTGAATCCACTCGCTCCTCTGGAAACATATTAAATCATGCATAGTTTTGTTGTTGGTGTTCATAATAAACATTGTATTTCACAGTAAATTTCTTTAATAAGGTATTTTGTAAAATATTTGATTAGTTAGATTTAGTCACAACCGTTCATCAATTTCGTTATTTTAGGGGGTCTATAGTTATTATTTGATTACTTTGAAGGAAAATAAAGCAATTATGAAAGAAGTTTTCCTCAACTAAGCTACAATTCCTCAACTAAGCTACTAAGCTAAAACCCGATTATTATAATGTATTCAATCAAAATTTCCAAGCATGCTGAAATTTGATAGTTTGTGTGGATCAACTCGTGCGTGGATCTTCAATGATGTTAAGAAATCAGAGGTATGTTCAAGGATGTGAAATGTTCGCAAACGTTCAAAATATGTTCAAAATGTTCAACATTGATATATAAAAGACATTTAGGAAAATATATATTCTTTTGGAAATTCGTTCAAAGTAAAAAATTATGTACACATTTTTTTAAACTTAGTGAGTGAAGGTGTTCAACACGTTCAAACATTCAAAAATGCAAGACACCTATTGATGAGTAGAATGTAAAACATACAAATATATCACACATACATTTGACAAGTTTAATAACAGGTTGATTTGCATGTCCCTCGGATGAGTCCTACTTTCTAAGGAATCAGGTTCAAAATGTTCAAAGGTTCGAAACCCATTAATTTGCATCAACGATTTCAAGATAAAGGAACATTTCAGCGCAATATATCCGTTCTGATGCAACCTATTTCAAAAATATTAAAAATAATATGTATATAATATAGTTTGAACCTTTGAACATTTTGAACGTATTTTGAACGTTTTCGAACATGTCTATTCCTTGGACATGAATGAGAAATCATGACTTAATCGAAAAATGTAAAAAATAATAAAAAAAATGCATTTAAGATTAAGTATTGGATAAGGAATCCCTCTTTGAACCCCCTCGTTAATTTTTGCATTGAATATCCACATTTGGACAGTTTGGTCAATTAGGCTCTGCAATATGACCATTATCTAGAAAATTATGGTTGTTTGGGGTTTACAACTTCCAAATGTAGTCTATATAAATGATATATTGCAGTCGCAGTGCGTCAATTACCGGTGACTATGTCAAATGGGTGGAAACAAAAAAAAAAACAATCACATCGGTTGCTTCAGCAATAAATCAAATGCTTATAATATAATTATCTTAAGGAACTTAGGGTTGAGATTCAGTGGTAACACGGTTTATTGGGGGTTAAGGCATAAGAACCATCCCGCAGGAGAACCCTGCGATTTATTCGGTGCAATATCTTTTCTGCTGGGACATAGTCCTTGCTGGCATTTTCACCGAATAGAATAGATATGAAAATTGCTTTGTTGTTTTATTTTAAGAAATAAGGTTAATAAAATACAGTTATTGCATGAAATTAACTTAGTTTAAAAAATATGGGAATAAACAAATTTTGGCCAACAAAGAATACAGTTTTTACTCAAAGGAATACTATTTCACCACTTTAAGCTACAAATGAATTCGTTTCATAACCAAATAAGTCATATTAGACATACTTCTAAATTTCTCTCGTTGTGTACTACTGTTACCAGTTGACCAGGCCCAAAAAAAGAAGAAATAAATCGTCTATTACGTTCCTTGCCACATGACGAAACGTTTCGAGCTTTTTTTCGTCACAAAGTACCACACACACAAATCGTGACAGAAGTTTGAAACAGATTCCCGTGTTACAAAGTCCTGAATCAAATGCTATAAAATGAACTTTTTTATTAAACCAAACATATGATAAGCCCATAAAGCAGATCCCGATGGCTATTTTCTATGCATTATGGACTCAGAGCACAATGAACTTTTGATATAAATATCCATGATTCCTGCAGCCTAAATAATTTGCATATATATACATGGATGTAACAATGATGTTATGGAAAGGGCTTATATTGGTTATATACTTTTGGTTCTTTTGTACAATTAAAGATAAGCCTAAAATATGATGTTCTCAAAATAATTTTTATTTTATTTCTGCATTAAATATAATTGGATTAGATTTATATTCTGTTCACTCAATTAACCACTCGATATGCCTTATATTTTCTGCATGAATAATTTCGAACTTAAATAGAAAACACTATCTACTCCCAAAATTAATACCCAAAATGTGTACAGAACAAACAAGAGCGAGTCTCGTTTAGACTTCCACACGAATATTGGATCACATTATTACAAAACACAGACCCGTTTACCTTGGTCATTTACTCGATATATTTGTCGAGACGTGTTGATAAAATATTTCTATAAACATGAGATACGATCATTTGTAAGGAGACTCAGGGTCAAAAGCGTCCATAAACGCACAATGGTAATTTTATAACTAAAAGTAAATGAAAGAAACTTAGGCTAGTGTAAAAAGTATAAACATTTATCATAAGTTTTCTTATAATAGAATAATTAATGTCTTAATGTATATGTATGTATTTTATTATAGCATCTTTTATATTTTGATAACAAATAGTTCAAGCAGAATAATAAATTTTAAGTTATAGTTATCATTATTATTTTTTCTTTTGCAAAATAAGCTTTAAACATATATTTAAGAAAGATCCCAGATTTTCAAGAGCCCCCAACTCAGTCTTGCGTATTGTTTGTACATAGTTGCCCATAGTCCTATTTACACAGTTTCTATGAAAACTTTATCACATGAATTTATTGATAATATGTAAATGGACTAAATAAAAATAATACCATAACAAAAATATTTTTCAGATGAATTAACAGTTTATACTAATTTATGGCGTTGCGAAAACTACATTTATTTCCTTGATTTTGTAATATGCGATGCCTTTGTATTTGCTTGTCCAAACGTAAGTTGCGCAATTGTATCTTTTATTTTAAATTTGAAGTTTTTCTTATATTTTTATATCGTATTTACATTATATACGTGTACTTGTATCTACCTTTTGAATAGAGTTTCAAGAAAAATAATAATAATGCCCACAAATAGCAAGATATTTTTAATTGAATAATGATCTTATGCAATGGTAGCATACACTGCGTTCAATAGATCTGAAGCACCCCTCAATGCGCTTTGCTAAATTTCATTAAAAACCTGTGACACTTTGCCATCCATAAATGCCTGGCCACATAGGAAGCGGCAAGGAGCAAAAGGTATCCTTGCTCTGATATTTTCTTAATAAATAATTTGACTCTAAAGAAAATTTAATGAGAGAACAAAATGGCAGCCGCTCCTCGATCTCCCTAATAATGAGAGCGAATCCTTAGCTATTTATTTGAAATTTAACAGTGGTATTTTGTACTACGTCGAATAGTGACGTGACGATGAATGGATGATGTCCATCTGTCCTATATGATAGTTTATTGCTTGGCATTTAACGTCGTATAGCTATCTTTCCTACGTCGGACATGAGCGTGGCGGTACAATAACGTCGCTTCTACGTCTGCGATGAACAAGGACGACCCTTAACATCATATATTTGACCATACGATAGTATCCTTTTGGCGCACATCCCTCTCATTCAGTGGATTTAAAATATCTCAAGCTATCAAATCAAAAACCTTTAAAATGAAAACTCTCTCTCTTACCATAAGGCGGCATATCCATCTCACTGCTACCACTCGATCCCCGGCTGCTCACACTAATCTCATCTGATTCCAATCGCCTTTTTTGCTCCTCGACCAACAGAGCTTCGATCAGGTCGATTTTCTCGTCCTCGGTCAAAACACGGAGCAATGGGTCAAGGTTGCTCGCTGCGTCCCCCATGGAAGAGGAAGCGGAAGAGGAGACAGAGGCGCCATCTGTGAACTGCGTGAGAAATAAGAAAAATAAATAGAATATATAGTGGAATTGATACATTTTTCATAATGAAGATTTGTAGACTCCGCTATGAATATATGTACGGAAGAGGAGACTGATGTGCCATCTGTGAACTGTGGAAAAATGCAACAAAAATGTTTTAAAATACATATAGTTTTTAATATAAAAATCAAATTGCAAGTATGCGATCTATGGGCAAATTGGAAGGAAAATAAATGTCGAATAAATATTTGTTTTGTATTGAGGGATCGGTATATTGAATATGTGTAATATTCAAGGTGCATTTTATTTGATCTGCAGAAAACGCTAACGTCAAAATACTTGAGGACTATCACTTGCATTTGAAAGATATTTTAGATTAGAATCAACACTTGGACAAAATAAGCTGATTGCATTTTAAAATTGCATTATATTTATGTAGATATGAATTCTAGATATGTATCTGAATAAATGCTTTAAAGGTGCGTTCACGCAAAATAAAAGCTCGAAATAATGCCAAAATGCCCGCGTTTTTTGTGAACGAAAATGATATTTTTTATGTTTTTATGCTAAATGGCTTTCGAGTTTTGGGATTTCGCGCTTTTATCTTCGGGCTTTTGCCATAAAAAATAAAGAATATATCAATACCGTTTTATTCAAGCACGGTCTTGTAACGATCATGTAAACGAATTTAAACATACGAGCGAGTTATATTGCAGTTGTTTTTATCATGCTCAACCTTTAATAGATTAAAAACAAAATGACAGACAAACCTAGCCAGGTTTAACCCCATGTTCTAATATACTCCATGTACATGAAAGATAACTCAAAATGATATTTAATATTTTCATTTTGTGTAAAAACATAAATAAACTCACTTGTGAAACTGCGAAAAGCAGCAAAAATCCTATGGAAGTTTTCATGATTAATCGCATTTATATTTCCCTTTGCGTTCAGGGAAATAAATGGTTTAATATAAAACGCGTTCGATTTATATAGCCCCAAACTTTCCCTTTCAATGAATGCAGATAAACGTGTTTGTGACCCTTAAAGGGGGTGTTGTTTTATCATGCTCACGACTGTTCCTTTTTGAGCAGTGAATTCTGTAAGAAAAGGAATTCAATGGTATAAGTGAGAGTGGGCGACTCTCTGTCATGCATCATTAAAAATCGATCAGATATAGACTATAGGGTCATGATATCTATATGTTTGCATACGAAGAAATATAAGGATAGCATAAAAAAGCATAAGAAATAATTTACATATATTGCAATTGTGAAATGTTTATATAATAGTTTTTTTTTTCAATTGCAAATATGAGATATGTTCGGTTATATAAATTGTATAGGCATTCAATATAGCCATTTCACAAAATCCAATTCAAAGATCCGTATTGAAGGCGAGATTCACCTCTAATTAAGCACCCAAATTAAGCACCCGTATTAAGCACCCAACGCAAAATTAACAATTAACCTTAAATCATGACTTTATGTTCGGAAACATTAGGACCGGATCCTATAGTTCTTATTTAAAAGATAGAAATGGAATTTTATCAATAGCTCCTCTTGTAAGATACAGATAAATACAATATATTGAATGAAATATACGCAATTAAAAACCAAATAGATTAAACTATACCAATTTGCATATTACGAACTTACTCCACTAGATTGTACTTGCGACAGAATTTTGTAATGATGATTGAATTGAGTTTTCAGTATATTCTCATTGAGTTCAATGAAATCGAATGCTCAATAGTTTGCCAATTTTATGTAGAAATCATTATAACGACTAAGGCAGTAAGACTTAGATTTAAAGTCTATAAACTCAATTTAGAACCTTTGTAAATCGTAAATTATATATGCAACTTCTCATTATATTGAATTTTGATAGGATTCCATGCTTAGTGTTTTGCAAATATTATTGCCATTGCAAATGATTTTATTTGGAAATATACTTCTGTTATAAGAAAAGGCATTTGAGTATTAAATACAATGTAGATTACACATGTAACAAGAGATAAGTCTCTAAGTTTATGCGACAAAAATCGAATTGGACTTTTTGTAAGTTTGATGAGCCAAATCGAGGCCGAGGTCCAATATGTATTTGGATATTAACTGCTTTATTTATAAGCATCGTTGACCATAACAATAGTCCACTTCATAACAGAAAAGAGGGAAAATCGCGAAGGAAATAACAAAATAGCATTACGATTACGACTCGACCATAATACAACTTAGAACTATAGCGCAAAAACAAATATTATACAATATTCGAGTATTAAGACAAACTGATATCTGTGAACTTACTTTATTTATTAGAAATAAATACAAATTTGTCAAAGCAATAATTATCACACTCCAATTATTCAAAATGATGTTGCTCCATGCAAAAACGTATATGGACATAAATGATAGCGAGCAATGATTTTATGGCATACAAAATTAATGTAAATGTTGTTGTTAAAAGCACAATGTCTATATTTATTATAGTAAAGTCCTTTGAAGCCGATAGCTCAAGATATGCAAATGGACAAATCATGCTAATTCAAATAAAAGCTCGTATGATCAACCTTCAAATCACAATTTTGGTGCGTTAATATTTGCTCCAAATCTAGGTCGTATTTGAATAATAGATAAATCGTGCCAATTTTCGTCACGCGGATTACTGACGACAAATGTTTTAATCTCATATGACTATTTCGTGACGACACGATACATGTATGTCGTGATGTCATGAAATGTAGAATAACTAAAAGGGGACACTGCATCGAATTTAGTCATTTTAACATACAGAGGCCAACGGCCTGAATTCTATTAATTTTCCGGAGCCCTCTTTTCCGTTTAACGTTTTAAAAAACGACAATCATGTGCGAATGTACTGAGAACTATCAAGGCGCGTTCACCCGAAATAAAAGCGTATAAATCTGGCAGAACAGAAGGGATAAACTACTATGTATTTTATACAAATGTGGCTTCAGGTTTAAAGCGCAAAATGTGTGTTTTGTGCTTTTTTCGGAGGGGGAAAACGCGCACTTATCCTTATTTTTTTCTTGTGTTGTGAGTGTTGAATTTGGTGTTAATTTTAGCCGTTACACAATATTTAAAATATGTGAGTATTTTGAAATATTTTCATATATTTCCATATATATGTCTTATATTGATGTGGAATGTTTAAGATGATCATTTTATTTGTAATGTGTATATAGTTTCACATCAAAAAGTTGGGGTTATCATATTCAGAGACCCATATTTATCCAACATTCCCGAAGTATGCAAAGTTGCTGTATTTGTAAACAAAACAGCCCTTTTATCAAGCAATAGAGGGATGATAAAACACATAAACAACACGCTTCATTTAAACTCTTTATTCTCAAACTCAAAAACTCCACCCCAACTTTTCACAACCACTTCATCCATCCCTCCGCACCCTGCTTCGTCCCATTCAGCTGCCTCACTTTCTCATCTATCACGATTCCTTCATCATTGATCAAGGTCACCGTGATATTCGATTCATACACAACCACGGCTCCGAACCCGTGGTCCTCGTAGTACACGTTGTCGAAACCCCATTGGTTCAGGGCGGCTTGGGCAACGGGACTGAATCCGTAGAGTGCTGGATATAAAAAAATGAGGTGTATATTATAGCATAAAGATGACGAATTGAAAAATAAACAGTTGGATGTGGTTATGCGTTTAACATTTATACGTCGTCGAAGCCCCATCATGTCAAAGCTGCTTAGGCCACTGGGCTGAATCAGTAGAGCACTGGATAATTAAGAGTGAAATTAAATGTAATAGGTACATGTGTATAAGATATCTAGATGTAAGTGGAAGGCATTATAAGATCATTGAATGAAGATGAGTGTTTGTTAGATAACACAAAATTATAAAGTAAGACCAACCATTGCTGATTAAACGGAAGTTAATTGCGCGTGTGGTTTCTTTCACGTTACGTAGTGTGTGTACGAGCTCAAAATAAGGACAGAGATTATTGCTCAGTTAAAAATAGTGCATTACAGCATGCTAACCCTTTTATAATATATTTTTTGCATTCGTTCATTCAATTATATGTTTGTTCGTATAGAATCTTGTTAATTCGTGTGATGTCTTTCGTTTAATCGGTACTTTATTCGTTTATTCGTATCGATATTTTCATTTATTTGTATCAAATTTGTTTATTCGTATAAGATCTTTCGTTTATTGGTTTCAGTTGTCAAATTAGATGGTATAAGAATAAATGAATATTTCGTTTATTAGTTGCAGTTGTCATATGAGGTTTTAATTGTATATGCCATTTTGACGTGACGTTCGATATATGGTCGTGCTGTTTTTTTCCTGTTATGTATGTTCCTTTCTTATCTGGTTTAGGGAAACGCATGGTCAGTTTGTTATTAAAAAATAAAAATGAGCATAGGGCTTTTAATAATATTTTGATAGGAGTAAAGAATTGTATAATAAGTATACGAAACAACACTCTTAGTCTATGTTTACCAGTTTGCAATTATACATATGTTCATGCAACAATATAGGCCTACATGTTTACAAAATGGTTCAATATCTCTAGCATAAATAATATAAGATACTCATTATGTAACTCATGTCTGAGATATATCGTGAGTTATAATTCAAAGTCAGTTTTATATCAATATTGAACTTTAATTATAATTAACATAACTCAAAATCGTTTCGTAATTTCTATATTTTTCCGCGTAGTGACGAGTAAGCATTGTTTTTCATTTTTGTCTTTATATCGAAAATAACCACTTTATCGGAAACACCCAAAAGCCGTTTGAATATATATCAGAAAGCTGCGTAAATGTTTGATTATTCGAATATTTTTTAAGCGAAACAAAACAACAAAAATCAAGGACAAATTAATAAAACGAATCCCAATTTTTCCCAAAAAAAAACATTTCAATTATCAAATTGCACATTATAAACCAATCAATTATTCTAATAAGATATTTCAAACTTCAAATATTTGCTTATTCCTCAAATATGTGTTTTCTCAAACTAACGAATTAACAAACTGTAAAACTTACAGGCTCCTCCTCCCCCAACCACTACATAGTCGGGTCCTGTTCCGTTGGCCCTTTTCAGATGTTGGAGGTTGTGATCGTGGCCAGCAAGGTACATGTCCGCTCCGGCGGGGACGATTACTGATTCAACTTCACTGTGGGAAGATAGTCAAATACTTATAAAGGAACCCTGCCCTGAAATTTATTGATGACACGCCATAGCATGTTATTCCCATAAGACAATAGCAGATTCCACTCAATGTTGGAATGTTGAAATGGATATCATATAGATATGTTCATTTTAGGCCACACACGAGTTAATGTAATTACATAAACTATACCTTCGACCCTACCCTGGTAAAATAAATCAATTTTCACCGTCTACATGAAGGACTTATTGAAACTTATTCACCTGGTAAGAGCGCATTATATTTAATTAAGTAAACATTTATGACTTCTCAGAATATTTAACTTTTGTGTACGACATGGTTACAAAAACCGTTTTGCGAGTTGGTAGAACAGTATCATTTTGAGTGATCTATTCATATATTATAACGTTTACCTATACATGTATATGTTATCGGAGTGCGTAACAGTCAATGACACATTATCTGTATTTCAAGTGTACATCTACATTTCATTGAGTTATTCCTTGAGCATAAGTACGTGATACACATCATATCATATCCAAAAGGACGTGTGATTATATACTCCGATTTGTATGAAATGATGCAATTTTGCTGGTCTATGCAATAATCTGTATGTTGGCCTGGGAAATGGTTATGGTGATTACCTAGATTGATATACATATCACTTGATATCTCAGCAACATTTCACTTATGGTTTAATAATTTCCCGAATGGCTATGTGAACTTATACAAAAACCCCGAAGAGCAATGCTCTTAATGACGAGTAATAAATCGTTTTTATTTATGAATATAATAAATATCGTAAAAGCATGCTTGTACATTTTTTCTTTATACAGTACACATGCTATGTACATGTATATGTATATCATATCAATTAAGGCATGGATATGTTTTCCATGTTCCGACATACATGTACCCATCTTCACTTATGTGCTAGGCATGCATATATTCTTACTCTAATGTAGTACCAGCCGCGATGGACCCGAAGCTTCCCATAGTCAATACACTTCTACCGTCAAATAGTACATATTCTTAACGTGAAATAATATAAATAAATCGTTTAAGAAGCCATTCTCTTACTCGTATATAGTGCCAGACGCGATTGGCCCATAGCTGCCCACAGTGTATACGGGGTGATGTCCAACGACGATGCGAACAGGGGCGTCGGAGGCCGGGATCTCACGCTGAATCCACTCCTCTTGCACTAAGGGAAATAACCGAACACATAAAATACTGACAGCCGCTTTGATATATTTCCAAAACCAATAGAATACTAGAAGATGACACCTTAGATTGTGACAAAGTTCTAAGAGGCTTTAATGGCCCCGATTTCATAATCGCTTAAGTACCGATCTTCACGCCTTTTTGTGGCAAGTCCCAAGAAGCGAAAGAATCATCCTTTTGAAAATAGCAGTCTTGCAAAAATGAAAATCGTAACCAGGGCCTGATACATTCTCGATTAACCTTCTACATATAGCAGTAAAAACGTAATAATTTGTCATTTAAAATGTTTCAAAAATGTTTTTAAAAATCAATATAAAAAGATCAATAAAATATATGCATGTATTTATAAGTAAAACCATTTGGTTCCCTCACATGTATAGTTGTTGTAGTGCTTCCTCAGAGCCTGTGTATCAATGATAAAGAATTCAACTTCGCCAGCCGGGGAGGGAAGACGGAATTTGTGGTAGAGCTCGGGGCAGTACCACTGTGGGTCTATCTGTGTGCGTTGCACCTGTAAGACAGGAGAAACAGGCTTTAGAATTCATTTTAGAATTTATAAAAAAAAATACGTCACACAAGGTCGAGCGGTCACGAAAAGACACTAAAATGCCGAGAAGGAAGAGTAATTAACATTTCAACTTCTCTATTTTAGTGTTAAACTATATCTTTTCATGAAACATCGCAGCCAATATTAATCACAAATAATTGATATAAAACGTTATCATTCTATAAATCAAATTTTATTGATTACCTGGCTGGTGTAGGAACTGTTTTTTCCCCATGTTTTAGACATTTTTTTAGACTTGAGAATTTAATGGAACAATTGTATTGTAAACACAATCCTTTCTCTTTGATTTCATCAATTGGGATTAATAAATCCATACATGTAGATGCCTTCTTTCTGTTATTTACCTGGTAGAGTTCACGGCCACCCCACTCGTCACTTATCCGTTCTTCCTCGGGATAGTAGTCATGGTTACCGAGCGTGATGTACCACACGAGGTCGCGCATGTTCTCGCCGTCGTAGATCTGCTTCCATTTTGTGTCGAACCAGGGGTCCTCAGCCGACTAGAATAAATTTTCTTACGATAAAACGCTATAAACCATGCAGGATTCTCGAATATTATTTATACTAAATCTATACGCGTAGGTTGCGGCTATTGATTGCGGTGTTAATTAGGCTTTCAGAACAGTTTCTAGTGTTCATGTTGAGATGATTGATGATTGATGAATTATAATAAAACCTCTACACCTTACGGATAGAATTCATCTCCCAGCGCGAGAACAAACTGGGGACTTTTTTCTGTGGACTATTTTGTCGGTGAATAATTACATTGCGCGCTGCTTCAAATTGTAAACAACACAGTTGTTTGAGTATCAAATTACATAAAGAATCATTATTCATTAGTTGTGGCATTACCTGAACACCTTCGGGATAGAAATTATCTCCCAATGTTAGGACAAACTGGGGACTATTTTCTCTGGCGTAGGCATCCATTGCATCTGCTACGCGGTGCTGTGCCTCCTCCTTGTCCGGGTCGTCACTGTATCCCCAGTCGCCAATGATCATGAAGCGAAGGGGCTCAACCTCTGAAAATGCAGAAAAATAAGACACCTGATAAAGAAAGGAATAAGCAAAGGGCATGGATTTGGGAAGGGGGGGGGGAGGTTTGT
>LQRL01040914.1:2835-13237 GCA_001703475.1 Hydroides elegans
TAACTTAATCGTAAAGTATATAATGTCTCAAATTGCAATTATCATTAAGGGTAGCGATAGACAGTGAATCTATAATGTATAATCTCGTGTTAAGTGTCTTTGTCTTTATGAAGTTATGTTATGGTAATGTTTAATTACTAATTAGTAAGTTGAGGGTCGGGCTCTATATAACGAACTCACGTTCAGAGAATCAGGAGAGAACTAAGAGAATCATTATAGAAGTTAAAGGAGAACAACTTTAGACGTTTGATAGTCAAAGAGGGAACACCTCTGAAGGAACACCTTCGTGAAGTTATGAACTCATAGCGAATATTACGGAGACGCGTAATGGACAAAATTGTAGTAAAGATAAACGAAACATTGTAATTCGCATGGATTGTTTGAATACAAACTAGTGTCGCTTATAAAATATTAATTTGAAACTGTGATTAAAGACATATTAATTCAATATAAAGTAAATACGAATAAATAAAGGATAAACCAAAAACACCCCCAGAGTTTTAGTCTATTACACATGTATCTAGGCCCCTGGCACCTAATGACCATTTGTATTGATTCTGCAAAACGGTGAGGGTGTCTAGACCTCCAAATAAGTATAGGTTATTCGTTTTACGAGGGCGGTATGAGAATTACTAACTTGCGAGACTAAGTCGAGCAGGTGTAATTCGAAGATAGCCCGAGTTAAAACGAATAACCGGCTTATTTACAGGTTTCTTTAGAAATTGAAGGGCCCTCTAATGAACTTTTATTTAATCCTGTCACATGTAATTGACTTATTTGATTAAGAATTCATTTCTAATTGAAAAATAAGCAAATCATAATCTCTTTAACAAATTAATCCATTGGTGTCAAGATCGGTTCAGGAGTAATCATTAATATGCTTTTCCTAGTCAGGACGGTCCGCTTCTAAGCAAGTTAGTTATTTATTTATTGACCCTAAGATTTCTAAAGAACCGGGGAATAATAGACCTTATCTGTAAATCGAAAGAAGCAATTTCAAGATCATCAAAGACTAATAACAAGCATTTATAGAAGTCTATACGAATATCACATGGCACTATTGATTTGTTCCCTCGATAGAAATAGAACAAAGTCAAAATTTCTTATAGTCTACCATAATGTCTTCAGTAGATTTAAAGGATTTTTTAGTTAATGACCGGCCTCCTGCTAATTGAACTAGTTATGAATCATCCTTGACCCTAATTAAAGACTTGTCCTTGAATAATTCGTCATAATAAATCGCTATTGTATATTATATTATATAAACCTTGTCTGCATTCCATATAAAAAAAATGTTGTTTTACTATTTTTATAATTGAATTAATGATCGGGTCGTTATTTCCAAAGTGATTTCTACCCGCCCCATATTTTTCATGTATTAGAATGGTTTGCCTTTATGAATAAATTCTCAAAGATTCAAGGGTTAATGTTTGTATTAGTGAAATCACTCATCCGGTAGAGTGCGACTCATCTATAGGCACAAACGCTATGTTCTCAATATATGTTGATTATTCGCAGACAATAGCATCCGGTCAATGTAAGGTCAATGTTCAGAGACATGTCATGATTTCAGCGTGAAAATTAAAAAAAAATAACAAAAAAATCGTTTTTCTTTCATATCTTTTACATTTCTACATATAGAAATATATTTTTTTGTAAATCAATCCCATTTTTTACCAAACATTTGCAATACTAAAAATATTCAGCATTGCATTTTCCGTTTAAGAAGTATAAGGGTACGTTTCTGATTTTTCGCGCGGAAAACCAGTTTTGAATACTAAAATGCTCATATAATTTATGCGTTTATTAGCAAACTAGTTTAAAGTGATTCTTTGGGTATCTGGTGTACCCATGCATGTATGAAACTAAAAAAAATCCACAAGTTTTTACATAAAAATAACATTTTTATACCTTTTTCCCAAAATCACTTTGCTGCGTCAGAAAAAAAACAGGCGAAAACGCGACACTCGAGAAAACTATGTTCTGTCAAAAATTAGGTGATTTCGAAAGATTATATTTTGAGTGTGTGTTTATATTGAAGTATATATATCAACGTATATGTTCTTCTATTTAATCATCTTTTAAATATAAGTAAGTGATTTAAAAACGAATTTTATTACAAAATTTGATGTTTTGCGTTTCCGGTCGTTGTTTTCATGATTTTGTTGCCGCAATAATTCTCTGCGATTTTTATTGTTTGGGATTTTTTTCCAATGTTTGGAAAGTAGTGAGAATTTTCTGCCCGAAATGGAATACCCATTGATAAAATTCACTTATAAACACATATACACTATATTGATAAAACGATTCTTTGATTGCATTTCAATAATCCAAACATGTCAATCATGAAGGTATAAAAGTGAAAATTAAAAAGAATATGTGATCTAATATTTAATTTATAGGAGCCCTTTTAATATATGATAAACCGAGTCTTAGATAATTTATGCTGCTCTGATCGTTTTGTTCGTGTTATTTTGCATTGAATATTGTGATATTGTAAAATTTAAATATTTGTTACAAACTCAAATAAAAGTGCTTAATTGCATGTATATTTGCACTCATAGAAATTCTATGTTATACTTTTATGTATTTTGGGAAAGCACTACATTCCAAAGTCAGTGGAGCGAATCTATCCATAACTATTTTCTCATATTGTTTCATTGTGTAGTTATTCCAAATAGCCTATGCTGTTGCTTACCAAATTACATTACCAATTCACTTCGACGAGATTTCGATTTAAAAGTCACTATAAAATGTTACCAGTTTGTGTTTTCGCAAGACTAGTGGTTATGAATATTAAAATCGCGGCGAAAAATGATAAACACAAAAACCGCAGCGGAAAATTATAAACACAGAAACACCGCTGTGAAAAATCATAAACGTACCCTAAGACGTCAAAGTGGTCATTAACTTTTGAAAAGTCCTTTAGTGGTATAACCGTCACTGTTTGAAAAAAAAAACACTACAATAAATGCGAAAGAGGTTTTAAAAAATCAACATATGGAAGCCGTTCTTATCACAGCAAAATGATTCTTTTGAAAATTTAAATTTTGCAATAAGATGTTTACTAATTTCCAAATTTGACTATCGCGACCTGTTTAAATCCAATTTTGATATAGATATCATTATGTCGCGTGATTAAAAATTACACCATTAGATTCAGAATTTTCACGATGTTGATTTGATATCGTTATTGCTATTTAGATATTTTTTGTCTTGCTGATTTTGGAAATTTACATGTTTTTGGATAGGCAGTTTTCAAGAACGATCTTAAGCATTGTAGGAGGAATATGGTGTTTTTATAGAAGGTCCGAAATGGTAAACGATGGGCTGGTTTACATGATCACTTATGCGGGTTGTGTCAAAGATAAACAAAACTATGTTGTTTGACAACTGGGGTTGGCATTTCAAGAGAATTCAATTTAGGTCTTCATTATTTTACTGGGTTATAGGATCCCTATTTGTTATGTAAATAAGGTGGGCGACATGTTCATTTAATATAAAATACATATAATGTGACATTGGCTAACATTTAAAGCTTAATGCTTGACATTTTCTAAATTAAGGATCATCGCGAATGATTGGACATCCGCAGTGCTGTTCGATTTACATGCCAAACATATCTGCAAAATAAAGGGCGGGAACAGTTTTATTGCTTAGATAGACGTATGTTTTAAAAAAACGTTGAAAATATTTGGGTATGCGAGGGTTGAAGTTACAATATCTTACCTAATATACATAAGTTTGCATTGATTTTTTTGTACATTATAGGTGTATCATATGTTTATATATTTCAATTTATATTTTACCAATTTGTTTGGTTATCTAAGATAATTTTCACATTATTCAACATCGACTGACGTCAATCAGTGTTTAAAATTTACGTCGGTCAGTGAACATATAGACTCCTAGGCAGTATAAACCTGATGTTTAGCTATTCTCGATGCACACTGGTTCTCTATATTCTATGATCACATGATAGACAGATTAATGGAGGTGAAAGTAGACTTCTATATAGACATTTGCAAATACAACATATTGCATAAGTAATTCATGAAGTAATTCCAGGATGTGCATGCGAATAGAATTCTACTTTACATTATACATATAAAGGGCGTGGGTGGAGTGTCACGTCAAACTGTCAATGTAATTTTGACGTCATTGTCGTATATTTGATTACCTTATTCGTCACTGGGTAACCATGACGAAGACATCGTCATGACGTCCGTCACGTGCAAATGACGTCGCTTGAAAAAAAAGAATGTCGAGTCATTGTCTTACAATGACATCATAACAATGTTTTAATGATGTAACGATTACGTCAAAATTACGTTGAAAACTTGACATAACGTTGACGTTATAATATGACGTTGTTGTAGCGTGGAGGAACATTGCCCTAGAACTGGTATAAGTTCTCCTCGTGCTCCTAATGCTTATTTTCTTCTCATTCGATTCAATTTGAGCTTTAAGCGGTATACATTTAATTCACTTGCGACCTGTGAGTATTTGCTACCGAAAACAATGATTGAGAGGGCAAAAGCCGTGTAGTCGTGTCATATAGTCCAGAACTTTAGTCAGGTTTTAATTAAAAGTATTAAAGATAATGTGTTATAAGCTGTTATTGAGTAAATATACTATATATAAGAAAATAACATTTATTTTTTAAACAAAATATTGTGTTTTAGCATATCTGATTTATATTATAACTTATCTGTCCACTTTGGCGAATTAAATATGACGATTTAAAAGTGACCGACGTAAATTAAAAACATTGATGACCGACGGTGGAGTTGACTCAAATGGTCATATTTCATTTAATATTTAATATTGAAAATTGAAACCTTGTCATTTATTAGCCAATACATACACCTATCAGGTGTACAAATATAAAAAATATCAGATTATTAGAACTTGTAATTTATGTCATGTATATCGTGGACTACGCCGTTTGATCGACTTTAATTCAAGACACACTTCTAAAGATAAGAAACATCTTATAATAAATTTGGTAAAATTGCTTGAGATATATCAGGATGTCATCGTAAAAATTCGATTTACATTTATGCGGAAAATGTATGGTTAAAATCCTCATGTATAGTTTATTCGTTCGGCACCCAGGTCGGAGCCCATCTGCTAGTATATTAATTCTAAACCAAGTGAACTATTTTTCCTGCTCTTGCCAGCTTGGAGCAGAATAGACAACGTTTTGCTAAAATATAAATGATGGATAGCTAAACGCCTCCAGTCATATAGCGAACAGCATATTTCTAAGATAATTGCAAGTTTTTTTATCATTTCCCATATAAGAATCACCATTCTTTTTTAAAAAGAAATTCTCAAAATGGTGTTCCTCAAATCTCCAATCGAAAAAAATCTCAACATTTCCCAGCCGTTAAAAATTTGTGCCACGGATAAGATATTTTAATTTTATTTCAACTTAGAATTCTACTCAAATTTTTGATATCACCAGAACAATGCTAATGTTTCTATCGCATTTTTTTGTAGTGCCGCTATCAGTCACCAAATCGTTCTTGGAGAACATTATCGAAACGAGGATGTAGATAATGCGGAAACGTATCAATGTTCGGTAAGTAAAATGTATGATGGAAGAACAATTTGGATATCAGGTAATGATCAAACGTAAAATCTACGTTAGTGTAGGATTTGGTTTTAAAGAATGGCAAAGGGACGGGATGCTACACCTATGAAAATTCACCTATTGATCGATGTTGGTGACTTTTATTTATCAAATTTTGAAACTACATTGTGTAATGGAAAATGTGAAAGCTAATATTCTACTTTTAAATAACGCATAATTAAGATGTCTTAAACTGTACCTATAGATAGTTTTCGAAGCAAACTTTCCGCTGTGTATTTACAGACTTTGGTACCACCTCAAGTTTCACATATTTATTCTACCAACTTAATTATTATAAAGTGTACTAACGTAGCCACTATTACTACTGCTGCCCTAAATACTAATTTATTATGTCTGACTTCTATTTGTAACAGGAAATTGTAGAGCACGCAGACTATGGACCCGCCAGAATCACCCATGACATTGCCATCATGAAAATGGCAACAGCGGTCACACTTAGTGACTACGTGCAACCCGTGTGTTTGCCGGAGCAGAATGAGCTCTTTGATGGTCTGCAGGCTATCGTATCCGGATGGGGAAGCACTCGCTCAGGTACTTTTAATAAGTACTTTTAATACATAATTTAATTTAATAGGTACTTTTGATATATATTTCAATTTATCTTTAAATCTTTGATATATCTTTTTAACATTCGATGCGAATTCGAACTTCATACAGGGCAATCAACTCTGCAAGCCTGTTTAGCATGAAGACCGCATGACCTTTTATATACATGTAATCCCTGCTTGCACAAAATCAGAAAATGACCTCATGTTGATATTGTATGAGTAAATTGTAGTTCAACATGAACTCATGATGAAGTTATGTGCAAGCGAGGTCATCATTTTTATGGGCGTTTTAGTTATATACATAAACAGAAGAATTTTTGGAGTTGCAGGTGGAACCATGACGGACGAGCTCCGCGCAGCACCGGTTGGCATTCTCACCGAAACAGAATGTAAAGTGTGAGTATTACCATTTGATATATTATAAAGAAGGTTTGCAATTTAAAATTATCATTTTCAATGACATAAATATAAATTAGTCATTAAGAACATAATCTTGGAAAACTGCGAGAAAAAAAAACTTTTTAAGGTTTTTTTTTCGTAAAATTATGTGATACATTAACTACTGATGTATCCTAATAGTAGAATAACACCTTATTTCAACGATTGTGAAAAAAATTGAAATGAAGGGCACCCCACAACACATCTTTCAAAAAGTTGCAAAATCATAGTAAAACAACATAACAATGTCGAACAACAACAAAAATGATTGTTTTTGAACATTTAGATTTTGCGAAAAGGTGTTCACTTTTTCCAAGCCAGCCGGGTTGTTTCGACTTTTCTAGCCAGCTTGGAACAGAAAAGGAGCACCTTTTGTGAAAATTCAAATGTTGAATATCACAAAAAATTCTGTACTATATTGTTAATAAGTTTATTAGACAAATCTAAGCAAGTTTGGTCAATATGAGAAAAAAATATTCCCACGATAAATTACCAAAAAAAAAAGAAATTTTCAAAAAAAAAAGTTCCCTTTAATTTCCAAGTTAGAAAGGTTTTTCTCAAAAATTCCAAGCCAGCCGGAGTTATTTTTGCGTGGAACACCTTTACTGAGGAACAGCTCGTGAGGTGCTCTTCTGAAATGCTCTTTCATATCAATATTCACAGGACTAAATGTAGGTCCTCTAGCTGCAACTTCATTAAGTTGCAGTTAGAGGACCTACATTTAGTCCTGTGAATATTAGTATGAAAGGGCATTTAATTTTTTCACACTCGTTAGAATACGGTGTTATTCGATTAGGATACATCAGTAGGTAGCAATGCCGTCAAAACAATAACAAAAAATAGAAAAACTGTGAAACAGTTGTAAGTGAGCTCATTTTAAATGTTATGGAACAACATCATAATTTGCTAGCGCTAAGAAACCAAATGTAAGATAGTCTAGCGGAGAATATGGGTCCTCGATTTGCACAATGAGAATAGGGTGACTTCGCCAGCAATAGGCAATGTATTCAATCTTAAAAACGCGCATATAGAAGATCTGATAAAACAAAATAAAACATTTATCTCTTATATTTATGTAAAACGTGTGCTTTTAAAGCTATATTAGAGTCTTTTTTTGTGTGTGAATGTGAGTGTGAATGCTAAAAAAGATGTGTACATACCGTCATAACGCAGCAAAATATTTCATAATGCTGTGTTCAGCGGGACTTTGCGTCTGCGTCTGCGGAATTAAAATTGGTATTAAACAAAGTAAACCCAGCGGTATTAATTCCGCGGGGATTACTATATGTCATACCAATTTAAATTCCACAGACGCAGACGCAAAGTCCCACTGAACGCACCATAATGCATGTAGTTAGGTCATGTTTACATGTGATTACTGTATATTTGAATGAAAATATTGCCATTTCAATATCGCTGTATTTATATGAATATTACTTCATATATTTGTTTCCAATTTCGCTCAAATTGCAATTTTCATTTGACGCGCAACTATAAAATATTTCGTTGTTTTCTTATCTACGGTTTTACCTTCTAGATGCATGGACATTGACGAAACCATGGTGTGTGCTGGTGTCTGTGGAAGCAATGAATATGATACTTGCCAGGTAAAATTTTATGTTTTTACGTTCGGTGCGTGATCAGCAAGTCTAATTTTCGAAGCCGCAATAGAATTCTTCAAATATGTATACATAAAAACCCCGTCATAATTTGATTACACTTGGTTTACATTATAGTTATTTTCTTAGTATCACTTTTGATTTTCCGGCGCAAAAAACGCATCATGAGCTCCAACATGTGAAAATACTTCTGGATGCAAATTAATGTTTTGAAATAGAGATAGGGCAAAATACACTATAAAGCAGCACTGTTCAACATGCTATATTACTGATTTAATAAACATCATATACTGTATAATTCATAATTTTATGTACAATCATCTCTCTTCTTCTTACGATTGTTGGAATTCTATGTCTATTAATTAACAGTCCTTTTGGCTTCACAGTCCATTATCTTTTATATTGGACTGTGAAAATAGTTTACATATATATAACTCAGTCATCTACATTGACTAAACCTTTGTACAGGCTGCGCCTCGGAGCTGAACAATATCTTCAATAAATGGACTAACCCCGTACCTTATTATATACTTGAATAAATGAACTAACCCCGTACCTTATCCTATACTTAAACAGGGCGACAGCGGCGGTCCAATGGCGGTGAAGAGAGAAGACAATCTGTGGACTGTCGTTGGTATCACGTCATGGGGCTACGGATGTGCCTCATCAACCCCGGGTGTCTATGCCGAAGTGTCGCACTTCATCGACTGGATCGAGGCAAATAAATAAAGCGGCGAAAGAAATTTATGGAAAAATGTGTTGTTGTGAATATGAAAACAAATAAACGGTAAATAGAATGTTACCTTGTTTTTTTTTCAATTCAGATTATATGTTTCTTTTCACTTTATTGAAGCATACCTGTCTTTATTGTGAAGGTGGTGTATATGAGTCTTTAGACTATATGTTACATATATGATAGTAACTATGAATGAAAGCAGTTCCTGTTCGAATTCCTAATGACGCGATTTCGGAGGAGCTTTCTAATTATTTTAGAATTCAAAAATGTATTACTTTCACGTCCAAGATCAAAACGCTAATAAAGGTTTCGAGGCCATCATCATTTGCTTTGCTCAACTACCATCAATTGGCATTTGAGAAACAATATGTTTCAAAGACATTCATATAGCAGTATGATATGTATATATACTAAGAGTCAAAAGTATGGAATACTATTTTTGAAAAATTCTACAATTGATATGAGAAAATATTTATTTTTCAAACAAAAAGATTATGTAAGTAATGTATCTTGGTTATACTTTCTGAAATTTTCAGATCAATTGATAATCATTTAATGTGATTAATGAGCACTTAAAACACACGGGGGTCGAAATCAAAAGTCACACTTACGCATATCATTGCATGCATGGCCTTTTAAACGCCTACTTACTTCGATTACAACATGGCTCTATGGTTGCTATGCATAAATCAAACGTACAAAGTAATGATTATTTTATTTATATTTGTCAATTGTGGTATCCATGAACGTAAACGAATAACAACATTTACAGCTTAACAACATAAGCCCTTCGGCCCAAAATGTCCCACATGTGATCGATTGGGTTCGGATCGGGTGATACCGCCGGTAAGTTTATTTTGGATATGCCTAAAAATTCTGCACTATTAACCCTTTATGGGGCTTCGTGTTGTCATTCTGTTTGATGAAAAAATCGCCTATCGTGTCTGCATAGGAAACCACTTGGGGTTGCAGAATTTCATCAACGTGTCATGCATCTGAACCAAATCGAACACGTGTGGGAAATTGTGGGCAGAACACGGGGGTGAAACTACACAACAGCGGTTTTGGTTGGTTTCTGTGCTTTTTGAGGAAAATTACATCGGTCTGGTTCGGAGACACCGGTCTGGTTCTGTGCTTTCGCGTTAATTTCACAATGATCCCCACAAAAAAGTGAATTAAATAGGATATACATGGAGCTTGGAAACAAATTTTGCTGCAAATTATGGTAAATATATTTCTTTAAGTATTGTTACCATTTATGACTCAAATTAAAGCCCTTGGAAGGTAAATAGGTACGTTTACTGACAACTTTTACGAATGTTAAAATTCACAATAATTACAGGAGAAAACTCATATTTTTTTATGTATAAGTTGTGCATTACACTGTTTAAAAATATTTTCT